>JAQFZI010000844.1:0-12613 GCA_034695605.1 Eupelops occultus
CTTTTTGAGAGAAAATTATTTTTGAACCAATGATTGAACATATTTTAAATGCTTTAATTCAATTGAATTAACTTTTATTCTCGTGAAAAATCTCCTGGTTTATTCAAAAAAATACAAGTTTAACTTAATTTAACTGCCATTAAATTTACTAAATGTTTAGCAAATTATTTGAATCAGTTTTCAATTTAAGAATTTTATTCTAAATATATTTTAAAATTAGTTCACAAAATGAGGAATTCTCTGATATGCAAACCTATATATTCTAGTAATTCATAAATATTTTAAGAATAAAAGTGTTTAAAACTTATTTTATAATTATTTATGATTTCATATAATTTTGAATAAAATCTTATATTATTTGAAAGAAGTTTTATATAATTTTAATTCATTTAAATAAATATAGAAATAAATAAAATTTAATTTTTAAAAAATCTTATTTTTCATAAAAAAGAGTTTAATAAACTGTATTTTCAATAAATCCTTTGATACTCTTCGGCAGAGGAAGGCTTTGAATTTGACTAAAACTTGTGGACTGTCTGATCACGAATTTGCATAAGTACTGAAGGGAACGGACTTCACTAAATCGAGACACTGGTCGAGTCAGACGAACAGGAAATGATGGCGAGACTGGAGATCGTCCTCTCGAATAACAGAAGACACCCTTTTCTGAATAAGTCATCGAATGTTGTATTAAATCAATGAGAGAAGAGTTGCCATCAGTGGAACCGTTCGAATAAAAGCTAAACAAACCGTTAATATATTCAATTCGTGTGTGAAGTGTCCGACCAAATGATCTAAAACTAAGGCTAAACAAATAGTGGTCATCAGAGCTGTCCCGCACCAAAAATGATCCGTCAATTTGGTCTCGCAGTCTGTCTTCAGCTTCCCTTCTAGTGATTGGCCCCCAATACCATCCGTTGCCTACAATTCGTTCAATTTCTTCTACTAAACTGAACTTCTTTTGGGGTTTATTTTCAACAAAATCGATGTCATTGTTTAGAATGACATCATTTGAAGTTTGGTCAGTGGGTGAGTGCTCTTTGGCAGTGGTCTCGTATTTGTCCAAATTTTCTTTTGACTCATTGTTTAAATTGATTTCATTTAATTCTGGTTTTGATTCATTTGTTTGATATCCAAAATCAGGATTCGTTTGATTTAATTCCGATATTTGATTGGTTTTCGGCTTTGATTTACTTTTTGTAAATCTTTTCCGAAATGATTGGAACAAAACTGTCGGTAATTTAACAAATCTATTGGTTTCTAAACCATTATTAGAATCATTGGTTTGATTGGTGTCTGAATGTGTCGAAAGTCTGTCGTAGTCGACACTGAATCGCCGACATTGACCACAATCTGCTTCATCTGGTAATCCTTGTTCAGATTCATCTTTTCCTTGGTGTTTTATCTCTTCTATTTGTTTATCTTCTTTTTGTTTTGATTTGTTTTTGGATCTCTTAATTATTCTGTCTTTAAGTTTGACGAAAGAAATCTTTTTCATCATTTCATTCAAACATTATTTGATTTAAACTCAAATATATTTAAATAACTCATAAAACAAAGAAATGAACTAAAATTAAAATAATGTGAATCACAAGACTATTATCTAAACTAATACTAAACTATAAATCAAATGAATAGAGTTTACATTAAAACCTATTTTTAAACCACTAAATAAACAAAATGTATGGAAAGACAGCGCATGTCTTCACTCCACCACTTATTTTAATTTTAGGACAACTTTCAACTTTTTTCAAGTTTTTCATCAAAAGAAACTGAAATAACCATGATAATTCATACTTGAATAGTCATTTAAAAATATGCTCTTAATAAAAAAAAATTCAATTCAAAAATAAAATTCATTTTTTTGTCCAAATATTTTATTTTATTAAAGATATTAATAAATATTAAACTAATGAATGAATGCATAGAAAATTTAAAACTCAATCGATTAGAACTTTAATTAAATTTTATAATAAATTAAATTATGAAATAATAATTGCAATGATTGGCACCGAATTCAAAAAATGACTGCAAAATCGGTTAAAGCGGCGGAAGATTTTCTATTTGTGAGTCGAAGAGTTAGATGAGGTCGAGTTGGACCGAGATTTAGATAAAATGCTCGATCGTTTAACTCCAGTCTTAGAGTCGGAGCTATGTGTTATCTCCAATTCAGGGTCTATTTTCTCTTCTTTAGTATTTGAGGACAACTCAAATTTGGCGCCAATCAGTCCGACCACTGACTTTGGCCTTTGTTTAAGTGGAGGCGGATTTGATTGTCGCGTAAGCGATGAGCGATTCGAGTCAGTCAAAGATGTGCTGAGCTCTTCATTGGCAGTGTTTTGTGTTTTGTTAGGAGACTTCAAAATATCTCCAAAAACGGTTGCCCTTAGTTTGACGCCAAGTAAAGGATTGGACCCAATACTAGAGTTATTGGCATTATTTGTATTCGATTCGGTGCTTGTTGTCACCGGAGGAGTAGTTGGAGTGGGAGCTAAAGATCGTCTACCCTGTTTGGCTCTCATCTCTGCTAAAAGATCGGCCCTTTCAGAAGGCAAAGGACTCGTCATTCTTTCGTGTGATTCCAGAATATTAGTGATCTCTTCAGCGCCGGGGGAAGTGTTTCGAGGAATAGGAATGGGTTGACTCACTCTTTTATTACCTAAATTTGGAGAAGATCGGGAACGGGTCACTTCATCGATTCGGGCTGACAAAAGTGAAGTCTGTGTCACACCTGAAGTCGTTGTTTCATTGTTTGAATCTCTTTTGGAATCACTTGACTTAGAATTGAAATGATTTGAGTGATAATCACTTTTGATTCCCAATTTCTTAAAGAGACCCATTCTGGGCTGGATTTGAGGCTTTACAGGCGCTTCAGTTGGACTGTTCTTCTTGAAGAATGTCTCCAATCCTTCATCTAATTTGGAGACTCTGTCACCACTTTCGGTATCATTCGAATCATTTTTATCTAATTTTGCATTTTGTGTATTGGAAATAATGGCCACTCGAGTGGGGGCTCGTGTTTTGGGCTTTTTTGGTCGCGTTTTGGCCAAATGTTCTAATTTATCTGCACTCGAAGATGTCAATAGACTAGAATCGATTGAATTCAAACCACTTTTAGAACTGTCAGCCTTTGGCAATAAGTCTGGAATATCATCGGAAGTGAGTCCATCTAAAACTGATTGAGGCCTAAGTCTTCTCACATAAAGACTTTGTCGCTTTTGGTTCGACTGTTTTGGTGTCGCCTTAAAGATAAACATTTATTTAAATTATTTTCAAAAATATTAAATACAAGTATAAAGAGAATGAAAATAAAGCTCAGGCGAGAAGACTCACAAGATTGAGCCAGGCCAACCACTGCAGCATTTAGGTAACAGTATTTAAATATTAAATAAGTATTTATTTATTTGTTTTGTAATCAAAGAGTACTCACAACAGCAGCAGATTCTTCGGCAGTATTTGCGTCAATCGATAGATTTCCTTCAGTGGATGACTCTCGGGAACAACTGCCGTCAATCCATGTTCTACTCCGCAAAACATCGGGCGTTGAGCTTCTTTGACTCAACGATTGTTTCTGTTCCTGTCCTGTCAGCGCTCTATGGCTTGAAGAAAGACATTCGGATACTTCTATCAGCACTTTATCACAAATCTGAGCAGCGATTGCCTGAAGTATTTCTTCAACTTTTGTGGTGAGCAGAGCGCCAACACTATCAGTGAGACAGGTCTGAAAAAAGTTGAGGGAAGGAACAAATGGCGAGTTCTTAGAATTGTTAAAAATACGGTGTAATTCACTTTGAAGTCTATCACTGTCTGCAATAATGTGCGGACACTGCTCTTCAATGGTTTGAATCATTCCTGCGATCGAACTGTTTATATGCGCCTCAAATGTTGTCTTCAAGTCGAGGGACGTCTCCAATAGTTTAGTTTCAATTGGTTTACAAATAGAAAATGTGGAAAGTCTTCGTCCGCTATCCGGGAGCTCAGGATATATAAGCTTTTGGTACAAATCAGTCAAAAGATGTTTGGCATTCGACGCGTCCTTCAAATAACTTTCAGCTCTTAATATCTCCTCTTCTTTTACAGATATATCGAATGATTCGGAAGACTTTTTGTTGTCATTAACCGAACAGTTGTTTAAAACATCAGTTAAATGAACGGCCAGTTTATCCACCATTTGATAAACATTGGAATCTATTTGCATGTGATGGCTGTGCAATCGACTGTTCCTTAAAATAGTTTGCGGCAAATTGTTTCTCCGCAATAATTCCTGAATTTTAGTGATGGCAGCTTCAGTCCGTTCAGGCATTTTAACCATTGCTGCCTGAACGTCTTGAACGGGAACAGGCATATACTTGAGTGTGAAATTTCTCTCTAATGAATAAGCGATGTCAACGAATCCTGTCGTTGGAATCAAATTGCGGTCCATATAAATAGTTTCCAGTTTTGAATTGACCTGAAGTGCTTTGGCCAGTGTTCGAGCTCCAGAAAGACCCATTTGATTACCTGTCCAACAAATCCATCAAAAGGTAAAAATCGTTCATATATTTGAAGATAAGTTAAAATACCGGTTACGTCAATGTTAACCAAAGATTGGTTAGAACCCAAAGCATTAATAACAAGACAGGTATCGTTTCGTAGCTTCGAGTCTACTAAAGAAAGGGATTCCAATACAGAGTCTTCGTCTTGTAAAAGATGAACGAGTGATTCCAGAACCCGAGGCATATGTCTAGTGATAAGTAAAATAATTAAGATTTTATGAATTAATTAAATTAAAAATACTTCGGTTTAATATAATTGAAATTTTTTCCGATCGATAAGTATTTTATAGATTTATTTTTGGCGATAGAATTGATTACATTCGTAACATCGATATCGAAGGCGTTGTCACTCAAATCTAAACCACTGATACATCGGATTCCTCCCAAAGCAAACTCAAGAACAGTGGCACCGCTTGATTTAAGTTCGTTAGAACTCAAATCAATGCGAACATCGATTGCGATTTCATTGCAGGCAAATCCTAAGAGCATAGCTTTAAGGGCTTCTGCCGGCAATCGATTTGATGACAGATTCAGGGTTTTGAGGGCAACGGTTGATGTGAAGAAGGCTTTGAAAGATGGCGGAACGTTCACATCTTTGTGGCTCTTTTTGCTACTAAACTGATTTCGCGATAGATTTAAATGAACCAACTTTTGAGTGCATCCCCTCAGAAGTGCTCCAAAGGCAGTGTCCAAACAGCATTCTGTGGCCGACAAATCCAAGTGAGTTATATTGTTTGGTTGGGCCAACAGATTGTATAACTTCTGTCATAGAATTATAGTTTATTACATACATTGAAGACTAAGAATTAATAATTGACTTACATTTACGTCATCTTTTAGGACATTACCGCTAAGATTCAAATAAGTCAACGATAATGGAGTTGTTTTGTTCAAAGAAAGTGAATCCGACAGATCAGACACACCTTTCGAAGTGATTGACGTATGACTAAGATTAAGATGAGTTAAGCCTTTATGTAGTTTTCCGACGCTATTAAGTGATGCGTTACTCGAAGATTCGTCAATAATTGGGTTTATTTGCAATGATTTTGCGAGAAATCCATTCAAACTTTTTAAACCTTTGTCTTCAATTAAATTATTGGACAAATCAATGAAATGGAGTGATGTCTGACTATTGGACAGAAGCGCCAGAAATAATTTATTAACAGAATCTGCTTTGAGTCCCGTATTGTCTAAATATATTTCTTCCAAAACAGTGGATCTCTTAAGTAATTGTATTATCTGTTCGGCGACTTCACTATTGGTATGACTGGAGAACACCTTCACATTACTGGCTCTGAATTTAATGAACCAACCGTTATAACTGAGGGCTGCGATTATGGCCACAAAGTCTTTAGAGTCCAAATGTTCAAAGTCTAAAAGAGACAGTTCTTGGCTATTGTGCGTTGAATATATGGTGTCAACATCCCAGGCCACCTCTTCTCGATAGGGTGCTCCCAAATAATCACAAAGACATGCATATTGAGTAGAAAAGCCTCCACAGGGACTTTCAATAGTGTTGAGGTTAGCCCTCTGTTCAACGCTCTGATTGTATTCTATCATTGATTGCAATCGAGAGTATGGCTCCACTTCTATCCTCTTTATGAATGACTCGAGAGGTATTTGAGGGAATATCCTTTTAAGAGCTGTTCCCAATTGGATAATCATTAAATTGATTTCTTCGCCATTATTTGCATCCACAGAATAAAAAGTGTAGGACTTGTTTTCCGAATTGATTCCAATTGTCAATTGGTTTCTCCGTTTGCTTTCAATTGAATTAATGTCTAAGTAATGGAATGTCTGCTCGATTTTTGTCGACACTTTTGCCGTCAAAATGAAGAGACGACACGCACTGAACGCTAAAATTTTATTCTCTGTCTTTTCGTTTTTGATTTCCATTTTGACCAAACATTTCAGCGATATTTTCACGCTTTGGCCCAAAAGGGCGGAAACACTCTCTAAAAATGGAGAACAAATATTAAGATAATTGCGATAACCCTTTCGGGTGAATAAGTCTGATCTTAAGCTAAGAATGAACAGTCATATGGGGAGGAAATGTCAAAAATACGATGACATTAATTGATTTAACCTAAACTTTGGACATTTCAATGATTGCATTAAAACACAGAAAAGTTTATATTTTAAAAATTATTTTTCAATTTATGATATAATTATGTTTAGCCCTGAGTCTAATGTTTAGACTCGGGATATATTTTACATTAAACAACATATCAGTGAAATACTATAAATGAATGAATGCGTAAACAAATGAAAATATAAACGAATCATTTGATGGGTAGTGAATAACATCAGGCTATAAGAAAATAATTTGCATCATGCTTCATTAAATTTTGGGATAATGTCTATCAAATTCAAATTGAGTTCAAATAGTATATTAAAATCATTTTAAATTTGATCCAAAGATAATTTGTGAAAATTTTATTTGAATTTAAATGAAATCGAGTGAAAAAGAAACGATTCAACTGTTTTCTGGTTTACACATTCAGAGGAAAAATTTGCAAAAAATAATTGTTTTTTTCTTTCGGTAATTCCATAAAATTGAAGTTTTCTCACTAATTCCGCTTAAATTAGTTCCTAGTTCTATTTTGATAACTTTTAAATTGCTATCATTGGGAATAAACTGAAAATAAATGATAAAAGATCAATCAAACATTAGTTATGCCTCGAATCAATCAAATTGAAAAGTTATGATTTTTTTTCTAATTCTATGAAATTGTTGTAAAAAAATATTTATTTTTCAAAAGGAAACAAAGTTTGAGGATTTCATTTCCATTAAGAGAGGGGTAAACCTAAAAAATTAGACGTATATAATTTAATTCTAGTAGTGAAATATATGCTCAATCAACAATTGTGATTTCTTATCTAAAAAGCTTGCAGACATAATCATCAAGCTAATTATTCATTTAATAGCCAACTCGTGAATAAACAAAGAAGTGATTCTTTAATCGATTATCTCTTAAATAACTTGAATATCAAATCAAATCAAAGATTTTTTCTATTGTTTTAAGAATCAATAAATAATTAACAATTAATTAGAGATAATTTATAAGCGATTAGAAGTCAGTAATTAGTATTAGTTTAGAGGTATTCTCCAAATCATGTCATTTGAATGACAATCACTTTTAAACAAAATTAATGGATTTCTAGGAATTATTGCAATATTTTAGAGGATTTATAGTTAAATTAGTAAATATTTATTGAAAATATTTGATAAATACTGAAAATTAATAATGGGATGCATTAAATGAGTTGTTTTGGGTTTGGCTTTTGGTCTGACTTTTGGCACAACAAATACGGAAACAAATATCGCATTAAAAGCATAATTAACTTATTTTTGTTTTTCTTTTTAAATTGCATTCAAATCAAAGGACATAAGTATTGCTTACCATTGAGTTCTTTAGTTAGAGATCCTTTTATAGACATTTTGTTTGAGTCTTCAAATATTGTTTCCAAACAAACTTATCGTTAATTACCATTCAATTAATTAAGTAATAGTCAGACAGACTTCCACTACATTTGACTCACTGTTAAACTGAAAATACATTTCGATAAATGTATTGAATGCAATACAAACCCGTTTGACATCTCCTCCCACTAAACACTGATTGAAGTGCAGTGTCTGGCACTGGTATGCGTACAGTACACACCATTTACATCAAAAACTAATCCATTGCATTCAAATTCAAATAATATTGTATTAAAAATTAGGCTATACTTCAAGCGATAAGAATTAATTAATTTAAATGAGTTTTTCTCAGATTATTTTCAGATTAGTTGGAAATCTAAGTAAAATATTATACATAATATTGTTAAACATAAATAAACAAGAACATAAAGATCATCAATTTAAATTCTTATATTTGTATATTTATTATAACTGGTTAATTCAATTTTAATGAATACATTGTTTTTATTGGTTATTATAATACGAATAAATCAAAATATTTAATAAATTATTTTATTATTGATTTAATTTAATATAAATAGTTTTAAACAAAACTTTGAATTTTGTCGATACCTTTAAACGTAGTTTTTGTCAAACAATTTGTTATCATTTTTTTCAACCATTGAATGAAAATCTGGAATCGTTTGTAAACAACAATAAATAAGACGTTGAGGAATGGCTGTATCAACGGGTCGCCCGATAACAGATTTGGCTCAATATCTCAAACGTGATTTAACGTCTCACACCCGACGGGTGCAAAACCTATTCAAAAGAATTTGTCGCAATGAAGAGTCGTGGCTTCTCGATAGGTCTCTCCATTTGTTTCATTTTCTGCAATATTTTACTTAAAATTGTTATTATTTTTGCAGACATGACATTAGATATAAAATGGTATTAATTAGGGCTGAGTTCGAGAAACACAGACATGTCAAGGATATAAGAGTGGCTAAAATGTTGTTGGATGAGGGGGAACGACAACTATGGCTTCATATTCATCCACAGCCCAAGAAATTCACTCACAGCCCGGGAGGGGTTTGTTTTGAACGTTATTATGATTATGGGGACTGGCACGCAGACTACTGGCACCCCTTAGAGAAAGCCAGATATCCCTACTATTTCGCTAAAAGAGAGCTCCGGAAACAGGAATACATCAAAATGTGGGAAAAGGGAAACCCAAACAATACACAAGAAATACCGCACCACTGAAGTGAAGATTAAATGCATTTAAAATAATATTACGATTAGTTTTTCTCTTAATTTGATTTTAGTTATAATTTGAGAAAATTTGTAGATTTGATTGATTAGAGTTATCTGTAAAAAGGGTTTTAATTAAAAATTATTTAAATGTTTTTTGAATCTAAGTATAGATTGAATAAAAACTTTGATTTTGTCGATACTTTCTTGAATTTTAATCAGACTTAATGTCTAATAAGAATTTGATTTTCATTGTTTTGTGTTTAACTAAATTTTATTTAAATTAAATTATGTTTTGAAAAATTCCTTAATATTATTAGAAATTAGGAAAAAATGGATTTACATTATATTTAAATATTAACTATTGGTTTGTTTGAGTGGTTTCTGTTTTGACGTCCTGTGCCGTAGCCTTGCGTTTAATTCTAACGACTAAATTAAAATCCATAGCCTTTTCATTTTCACTATTGGATGAGTCTTCAGAATCACTGCTATCACTGGCATAGAGTCCGAGTCCGGGAAGAACTCCAATGCATTGAATACTTGGTTCACAAGATTTACTCGAATTTTCACTCGAATTACAAACAATTTTCTCACTTTTTTCATCAGTTTTTGATTTTTTTGGACTTTTGTCTTCAATGGTATCTGATTTACTTCTTTTTCGGACAACATTTGCCAGAAGTGCTGATTGAGAACTCTTTTTGACGACTTTATCGAAAGAATTGTTGTCTTTAACCACATTTTTACTGAAGAGATCTTTTTTAAACTGATTAATACGTTTTTCTTGTTCTTCATTATTGAGATGACTGACAGCTCTTTTGAATTCATCGATGGCTTCAACTTCTTCTTTGTGTCGCTGAGTCTCAACCTGTAGTTTATTGTTGTCAACCATTTCGAGGAATGTTATCTCTTCGTTATCCAATCCTTTGATCAAATGTTTAAGTTTTCGCGATTCTTCATATTCTTCATCTTTTTTATCCTTTTGTTCTTTAAGTCGTTGATAAAGAGTTCGCGGATCATATTCTTCTTCGGGAGCCTCTGCTCTCGAAAATAAAATAAAAATTATAATAAGATTTTAGTAATTTTGTAATTAACCGGAAGGCATATCTTCTGTCCTGTTCTTCTCCCATTCCTCTTGTCTTCGTTTACGTTTCTCTTCGAGTTGTGTTTCAGATACAAAAGATAAAGCGCTGGAAGTGTTTGTATTGAAATTCATTTCAATTGCTATAGTCTTATAACACAACAAATAAAATTAAATCTAATCTCAAATAAAAGACTGATTTTAATGTTTTGTTGTTTCATAAAATTCATTGAATGCTCGACAAACAAATCTTAATAACGTCTTTCATTTAAATACTTATTTAAACCCCTTTTTAATATTTTTCAAATTTTTTTAGAAGTTACTCAATACTTTCACAAAATATAGAGAATTTCTCAATAAATATTAATTATCCTTAAATTTTTGAAGAAATTTTGCTTTATCTTGAATGAAAATTTGGTGATTTTATAATTTAACCCCTTACAAAAGTAAACCCATTTTGTAATTAATTACGTTGTTTTTGAGACAACAAATCTGTATTTTTGGCAAATTTGACAAATATTTTGATTTCAATTTTAAAGTCTTTCATAAATCAGTTTTTCTTAAAATTTATTTTTAATAAAAAATTGTATTAATATTGAAATGAGTGAAACAAATGAAGAGGTGGTTCAGGCCATTCAACATGTTTTTGTTCCCGAATCAGAGCCGACATTATTGGACAGCGAAGGCAAAAACTCAATGAGTTTGTTTTGTCTTCACTGCAATTGTCTGCTTCTGAGACCCAATATCGCGATATTCGTCAAAATTGAGGCAAATATTTGTTATAAAATAATTTAAATTTTTACTAATAATCAAATTGTAATCAAAACAATTAGAAAGAATTGCCGGCAATAGTCCGCAGCGAAGACAACACTTCATTGGAACTGTTATCTGACTTCTGGTGTGTTTCAGATATGTTTCAGTTCGAGAATATGGCGTTCAGTAAAAATGTGGAAGACATCAAATATCTGGCCTGTGCTGAGTGTGATATTGGACCCATTGGATGGCATAACCTGAATGATCAGAAGTGTTATATTGCAATCTCTAGAATCAGACATCAATGAAGAAGTGGATCAGACACTCAATAAGTCATTGATTTTAATATTTTTATTATAAATCTATTGAAAGTTAATATATTTGACAAATGAATAATTATTTTAATAGTTATAACAATTTATTATCAAATATTTTGACTAAACATTAATTATTAGCCTTTTCTTTGATATAAGTTGGGCGCAAATGAGGACAAACCTAATCATAAACTATACCTTTCACTACATTTACATAAATTTTTGGAAAAGTATTTTAATATTTTTTGCCAAAATTTGTGTAAAATATCAAATAATTGTATTAAACGGTTATTCGGGAACTAATTCAGTGATATTATGCAAACTATTTTTAATAAAAGGGTTAACCCTTTCAACACTTTTAAAAGTATTGCTTTATTTTAGACCCAATTTGGGTGACTTTTGCCGATAACTTATTAGAGAGAAAAGGCGTTCATTTCATTAACAAATAATATATTGAATTAATTACACTTTTATTACTGTTTTTTGTTATAATGCGATTCACAGCTATTATTCATTTAACAACTCTTTTATATTCAATGCAATTAAGAAAATAAAACTTTTAATATTTTATTTATTTTAATTAATTTGTATTTTTTATCGAAAATATTTAGAATTTATTGGATTTTTATTGAAATTTAGTGAAAAGAATGTATTTTATGTAAAATAAATTTATATTTTAGATTATATCTGATTACAAAAGTGAGACATCCGTTCGATATTTAATTTATATGCATATCAATGACGGCCAAACATAGGGCTGTTTAATAATTTAGTATATATTTAAAATCTTGATAGATTTGAATTTACATTTATTGAAAGTTGAAAAATAGGAAGATTTACTGCTAAGACATGCCATTCCTCACTCCATAACCATTTATTACTTGAAATAAAAGTGTAGAAACACTTCATCACTGATTTGATCAAAGTATAGAAAAGAAAAAACTATAGAAATCTATTTATTAACATTGAATTGAATTAATTATTGATTTATTTATTAAACAAATGTTTCGTATTCCTTGAACCGTTTATTGATTAAATAAATAAATGATTATTAGAATCAAGTTTTTTCTTCAATTCTTAACAACTCATTAATGCATTGAATTTCTAATCGAAAAATAAGCGAAATTTTTTTATGACATTTGCATTATTTTTGTGAAATTCATTATTTTATGAATCATTTGAATTATATCTGATTTAAGCGCTATTAAAATAATCCGAATGAATAGTTTCTATAATAATTATCAGAATAGGAGTGTAATACTTCTTATCATCAAAT
>JAQFZI010000845.1:0-12608 GCA_034695605.1 Eupelops occultus
ATATTTGATTTATGGCACCAGAAGTTTAGAGGAATTATTTTATTGATCAGAATAATAGACGGTTCCATCAAAGTTGGAGATTCCATTACTTTGTCTTCATGTTCTAAAAGTTACATGGTCAGAAAAATTGGTTTTTTATATCCGGATGAGTTATCAATAGATGAGTTATTCAGTGGACAGGTAGGCCTTATCGAAGCAAACATTACTGACTTCAATGATGTAAATATCGGTGATATAATAGTGGCCACAGATTCAGAACAGAATAATAATCACATAACTATGAAAGTGCCTCAAATTCCAAAACCAGTGCAAATGGTGTTCGCAAGTATTTACCCGTGCGAAAAGTCATCATATAATGAATTGTCCAAAGCTATGGATAAATTACTTTTAAACGATAAGGGCGTAAACATTATTAAGGAATCACATCCGGCCCTCGGAAATGGATTTCGGTATTAAATCTATAAATTCTGTTCTCAATATTTCTTTAAAATGTCACAAATCGCTAATAGATTGGGTTTTTTGGGATTACTTCATATGGAAGTGTTTTGTCAACGACTCGACGATGAGTTAGTATTGTATTGTTTTGTCGAATATTGATTTTAACCTCAATATAACCAACAGATTCAATGCTCAGGTCGTCATAACTGCTCCCAGTGTTCCCTATAAAGGTTGAAAACTTTTTATTATTTTTAAAAAAACCAATTAATAAATAATTAACTAAAGCACTCCCAACCCCTTTATTCCTCTCATAATCTTTAAAGACTTAATAGTAAAGTTAAGCCCTAAAAGAGCCATAAATTCTCAATTTTGATTAAATTCTGCTATTATTTTGTATTGAAGTGAAAATAATTGGAGAAAAGAATATTAAAGCCCTCGGAGGCGAAGAATTAATTATAACCAATGCCTGTAAACTACCGAATGTTGGGATAATCAAAGAATATTTTGAACCAATGGTTATCGGAACTATTATAACTCCCGACAGTTATATGACAGATGTGGTCAACATTTGTCTGAAACGGCGGGGCATTCAAACAAACAGCTATTATATCGATAACAGAAGACTTTTAATTCAGTTTAGATTTCCTTTAAGTGAAATAATAATCGATTTTTACGATGAGTTAAAGTCTGTCACTTCGGGTTACGCCTCCTTTGACTACGAAGACGATGGATATGAGTCCACAAAATTAGTTAAACTGGATGTGCTTTTGAATGACAAACCGGTTGAAGAACTCTCTTCTTTGGTTCACGTGAGCAGAGCTCGAACTTATGGCAAATCGATTTGTGCCAAATTGAAAGAAAGTCTTCCTCAACAACAGTTCAAAATCAAAATTCAAGCCACTGTCGGTGGAAAGGTAGTCGGCAGAGAAGACCTCAAAGCCTATCGCAAAGATGTCACCGCAAAACTCTATGGCGGAGACGTTACAAGAAGACAAAAGTTACTACAAAGACAGGCAGAGGGTAAGAGACGTCTCAGACTTATCGGCAATATTGAGATCAACGCCGAAACTTTTATCAATGTTTTCAAGCGATGACTTAAACCTCTATTATCTTATTTTAATTAATTTAAGTTTCATTCAATTAATAATTAAACAAATTAAGGAAAAATCTATAATTTATTTTCAATAGTTTATAAAACACTCCAATAAGACATACATTGAGTGAACAGTTTTTTTATGAAAAGGATTTGTAATTAAATAATAATAACTTATTATTAATTAATTAGAGTATAATTTGTTGATTAAAAACAAATATAACTTTAGATTTAATGACCAAACTTATGGTAATCACAAGAAATACTTTAGAAATAAATTAAAATCGAATCAAATTTATAATCAATTAATTTGACAAATAAAATAAAGGGATGAGTAAAGTAAAGTTAACTATCAAAATCCCAAAATTCAATTTCTTTTCAATTTCATGACATAACTCATTAGAAGAGATACGTATTTGTCGACAATTCCTCTGTGTTTGAGACCAGGAAACAGTACCAGAAATAACATCAATAGATATGTCAGAACCAGATTATGGATGACGTTTCCGATCCAACTGAGAGCCAAAAGTGTAGACAATACCAACGCGTAATAGATCTTCGGGTTCGACACTTTTGTTTGCTGCCAATCGTTGTAAGCGGTGATAAATGTGGCCAAACTTTCGGACAAATCGGCGCAAATCTTATCGAATGCCGTCTCATCCGAAGCAGTCCTAAAACAGATCAAAGTTTTGGTATTTTGGGCCAATTGTTAGAAAACCAACCATTTTGAGGGATCAAACAAATTGTTGTTAATTATTGGCAAACTATAGTCGAGTATCGCCGAAGCGATTCCAATCATTGAAAGTGTGGTCAATACAGAGGTGTCGAAGAACCAAATAATGCTATAAATAAAGGAAATCCAATTTTAATCAATTAATTTAATCAATTATTCAAAAGAATATCAGACATGAATATCAAAGAGACGGCAGCGGAGAGTCCAAAGGGATAGACATCCTTTCGCCAAATAAGCACTGAGTGAAGAGTTAGCACTAATTGGCGCCAATCGTATAACTGTTGCTTTACTCGATTCTGTCCTCAATTAAGGTATTGATTAGCTTTTTAATTAATTAAAAGTTAGTTTGTGTTTACCTGAATCGCATCTCCAGAACTTCTATTGTCAGTGGAGTCGGCCATTACTAAAGAATAAATCAATTGAATGGATACTCTTTGGTGTAAAATAACAAATATTTCAAATATTTATCAAAAGATTAGAGTCTATTCGTCTGTTAGTCTAACCTTCAGTTAAGTCTCAAATATCTCTAAAACTCTATGACTTTCAAACAATTGATGCCTCAAACAGTCATTTCATTCATTTTTGTCAATTGGGGGCAAACTGTTTGTCATTGTTTTTATTCACGTTTTTAATGAGTGACTCATTTTTCAAGTGTCCGCACAATATTTGAAAACAAAGTAATATTTTACTAATATTTTTTGATTTAATTAAAATTGTTTTTATCGTTTAATACTTCTTTAATATTTTATAATGTCTGTGACTATTGAGTGTCCAAATGGTAGGAAACAGACTATGAAAGTGAAGCCAAACACAAGTATTTTAGAGGTGAGACACTTTTGTCTATTTTGATTAATCAATTGTATTTTAATTATCTTAATCAATAATTATTAAAATATATCTTCTATTGAGCGAAATGATTGAAATGCTTATTATATAATACATTTTCCAGTTATACAGTCTTTTTTAAAAAGAAAATGTGCCAAAAATTTATAGTATTACTTATAAACTTGCAAATCATTGTCGGAAATATAGCGACCCATAAATAATTTAGAATTAACTAATAAAATGCTTTTGTTATAAATAAGATTAATAAAATTTGTATTTTAAATTAAGATTCTTAGTCTTTTTAATCTAAGACTTAGGTTTCTTAACCTTAATGTTTGGATGAAAAATAATTGATGCTAGATTGTTAAATTATGGCAGACATGCGCTGTTAGGCATTTAAAGGCATCAGACATTGCATAATATGATTGACTCAATTTTAGGCCAAAAATTCCTTTCTTATTAAAAATGTGGAGAATTGATGACATTTATTGATTGCTTTAATGAATATTCAGTCAAAACAATAGTTTGTAAACTATTTATATATTTGGAAATCTATTCAATAATTGGGAAAATAATTTGTTAATAATTGGGTTTATTTTTCAATTCCTTCAACAATTCAATTGAAAAAGTACTACATTTGAAAACATTTCATTCAACAGTCCTTTTAATATAAATAGTTTTTATTGTAATAAATGAGTCGTCTCTATATTGGATCCCTTTTGTTAAAGACTGAGAGAGAGCTCAGAATTAACTTTTACTTCAAGCGATCGATTTGAGATCAAAGTCGGAGTCTATTATATTATCGACAATTGAGTGAAAATTGTGATAAAAATAGTGATAAACTTAATTAAAAGCTTTAAAAGAAGATTAAATATAAAATTAATTGGAAATTAAATCATTCGGATTATAAGTGAACTCAATTTTGTATTTATTGATTGCATTTAATTAATGGAAAGTAAAATGTCTTTAATTGGTGTAAATGATTTGGCGTCAGTTTTATTGCAATGTTTTGCGTTAATACTCGTCGGTTATCTCTCCGGACGTTTGGGACTTATAACAGAAAAAGAATCGAAAGGATTGAGTGCTTTTGTCACATACTTTTCACTACCGGCGCTCATTTTCCAATCGTTGTCCACTTCTGACTTATCTAATATTAATTGGTATTTCGTTTTAAGTCTCTTTACTTCAAAAACTTTGGTCTTCATTTCTGTGGCGATAATAACAGCCATTTTGACCAAACCGTCAAATTTGGGAAAATCGGGACTTTTTGCCATTTTTTGCACTCAAAGTAATGACTTTGCTTTGGGTTATCCTCTTTTGGCAGCACTTTATGGCAAAACAAACCAAGAATTTACCCGATATTTATATATATTGGCGCCGATACAATTGGTTGTACTCAATCCAATTGGACTCTTTTTTATGGAAATCCATCGACACATCCGAACCCAAACGATTCGAAGCAATTATTTCAAGATTTTCCTCAAAGTCTTAAAACAAATAATTAAAAATCCAATAATTTTTATGACATTTTTTGGGATTGTTTGGAATCTATCATTTGGTCCACAAATTCCAATACTTTTGAAGCCTTTGTTCGAAGTACTATCGAATTCCTTCTCTGCCACCGCTCTCTTCCTTTTGGGTCTGAATTTGTTGGGAAAGTTCAAGACATTCGCCGCGTCTTCACATTTGTTTTTATTATCACTGGTTTTAGTTATGACAAAGATTTTAATTCTTCCGCTTTTAAATCGAGTTATTATCCAAAATGTGATGACTTCTGAGAACAACCAAACTCTTGAGTTGAGTAACTTTGGTTTCCTTTATGGAACGTTCCCTTCGGCGCCGACAGTATTTATTTTTGCCCTTCAATATGAATTTGGAATGTCTTCAACTGTGGTTTCAACTGGAATGGTGATGTCAACTGTCCTGTCTGCGCCCCTTATGTTTGTTTCGGCGAATATGATTAGACTGACTAATAATACACTTCCGGTGACAGCATTTCACTCAGATTTAGGACAAACGATGTCATATTCGAGTATAATATCGATCTTATGTGTCATTTGGACTCTAATTGTTTTGATTTGTGGCCACAAATGGAAAAGTCTTACCCATCGCTGTACGATAGCGCTGGCAGTTTCGCAACTGATGATAGGAATTGGAGGATATTTGTGGTCATATATCGATGATTCTGAGTCTAAAAAATATCATCACTTGATTTATCACATCCAATATGTTTTGGCCGTTGGAGGAGTCATATCATCGCGAATATGGACAGCAATGCTTTCACTTACATTGGCTTTACTTCAGTGGAAAAATCTGTGTTATGTCATCAAAATTCATCTAAAATTGTCGTATTTCTCAGCATTTCTTACATTTATTCTGCTTTTAATAGTCATTTGTCTGCCCAATAATCCCGACTCAGACCTAATTGATCCCAACTTCGAATTTGGGACAATTCAGGCCTATATTGCAGTTATTGTTCTCATCTGTTGTTTAATTGTAACGATAGTTGGACTCATAATCCAACAACATTTTCGAAGTCGATTATCATATTATCATTCATTAAGAATCAATTCAGAAGATTTAGAGTCAGAAGATATTGAAAATATAGAAAATATAGAAAATAATGAACAAATTCATCAATCAGTACATTTTAGTCCCAACAATCGAAGAGGAAGATTTCGAACGTTGTCTAACCCAACCTTCAATTCTGAAGAAGAGCACCGCTCTCTTATAGAAGTCGAAGAAATGGGGGCATCAATTGAGTCAAGACATCTCTGTCAACAACAGTCATGTTCTCAAGAAAGAAGAAAGAGTTGTATGTCTAGTTTGAGAAGATATCGAGGAATGATGTCAGAGGCATCTGAAGTGATTCCACTCATTCATAGTTCAAATTTAACTTCTGAAGCAATGGATGATTTTCACCAATTGTCTCACCACATTTTTCTTTCGTTGACTCTTTTGGTTTCGATGTTTATTGGATTAACCGTTTCTATTGGGAAACTAATTATGGAGAAACCGACAGGAATATTTATCGAACTTGAGTTCCTAGATATTTTGTTAAATTATGGACAGGGAGTTATTACTTTCCTCTTATTTGGTCTGGAAATGACTCCAGTATTTTCAAAAATAATGTCATTGCTTTTAAATAACGATTCTATGAATAATTGCATTGTTTTGCCACCGATTGAGTCGATTAGAGCCGAAACGAGAGGAAAGTGCGAACAATTCATTGCTTTTCATAAACAAAACTGTATTCGAGATATAGTTTTTGAGCATCAAATCAATGGAAAACTTTGTCACGTATTTCGTGGCAAAGATTTAGTCGATTGGTTACTGACTACAGGAATCTCTAATAATAGAAATGAGGCCGAGAGTTATGGCCAGCATTTGTTAATTGGTCGGGTTGTTCAACATCTAACTCATTGTCAGAATTTCCACGATTCAACTTACCTATATAAATTTATCTAAAATATTACTAAATTTAATTGAATTAATTGATCTCTTTATCAATGCTTTTGTGATAATTAGTTTTAGACTTTTATTGTTTTGTTGTTTATTTTAGTCTTTAATCGAATAAAAATATAATTAAATTAATTATTGTTTCTTAAGATTTTGGAATACGTTTGTGAAAAACAAAACTTTAATCCAAAAGAATATGAGTTACAGTGAGTGTCATATTCTTCAAATTCAAGTATTATTTGATTAAATTTATTGATTTAAAGCCGAAACAATAAACCGCTTGACTTGAGTTTAACGATAAGATTCGCAAATATTCCAAATAACGGAACCTTAGAGCTAAGAAAGTCCAATGCTGTCAGAAAAGATCAAAAGGTGACCATAGCTCTCGAACTCGAAAATGGAACCAGACAAATCAACGAATTTGACTCCACTCAAAGCTTGTGGCAAATAATTAACTGTTTGTATGAAAACAATCCAATTCTCAAATTGGAAAATAATAAACAATTGTCTATTATTTATGTAACGAAAGAGGTTTGAATTATAGATATGTTTTTTTCGATAATTAAGTGATTATTTATTTATTGTTAGATCGCAGGAGAAAATCAATTAAAAGAAACCAATTTGAGAAACTTAGGTTTATTGGAGGGTAGAGCAGCCATGAAGCTATTAGTCAAACCTATCGATGCTGTCAAAGAACAGGCATTCGTCGAATCCCTAGATTTGAGAAAATTTGCCAAAGAATCAAAAGATAAAAAAGACAAAGAAATTACTTCAAATCAATTACAACCAAAACAAGTTTCAACAGATGTGCCACTCATTCAAAGTAAACCCTCACAAGAATTGATTGTCGATACCATTCAAAGTAATACAATCGAAACGAGTGGATCCAATGCTGAAGTAATGCAAATCCAAGAATCTAATGAAACTAATGAGGAATCGGAGAACATCCAAGAAATGGAGGTTTCTTCTGATGAGAGCTCAGATGAAGAAATAGAAGTTTTAAATTATGTGAGAATTGCTTTTAATTTATTTATAAAAAATTAATTATACTTTTCTTTAAGTTGGGGGGAAATCATTTCGAAATTCTGTTCAAAATATCTAATTTGTCCAAAGTTTCGAAGGATTTTTCAGATGAGTTCTACAAACACACTAAAGAGGATTTGATGCATGTCCTCAACGATTTAAAGCGACAACAGTTAGTCTTCTTTACATTTAATTTTTTTTCCATTTAAAAAGTTATCTTTTAATAGAGAGACCGATAATAATAATCCTCTGATGACTAACCAAATGAGAGAACAAATGAGTGAACAGAGAAAAAGAGATCAAATGAATAGATATAACGCAACAGTGATTAGAGTTTGTTTCCCGAACGACAAACTCGTACTTCAGGCTGTTTTTAAGCCCACAGATACGGTTGAAGACATCAAAAAAGTTATTCGTCGGTATACCTGTTTGGATGACTTCTATTTATTTACTTCTCCGCCGAAATGTATATTAAAAGAAGAGTCAACTTTATTTGATTCAAAGTTAGTCCCGGCGGCGCTCATCCGTTTTGGATCCAATTCAGACACTCCTCAGAATGTGATTAAAGAAGAATTCAAATCGAAGACCAGTTCATATAAATCTGCGTTAAAACTAGCGAAAGAAGCCCGACCCACATCTGTGACTGACACCAGTGGGCAAACCTCTCAAACTCCTCAACAAACAGAAAATCCAAATTCAGGCAAAAAGAAAAAATCAGTCCCGAAATGGTTTAAAATGAATTAATTTAATATTATTTAAATATTTTGATATAAATTAATAAAAGTTATAAAACATTAATTGGATTTTGGTTTGAAGTGTTGGTAATAACTTTTAGTGAAGTCAATCATAACGTCTTGAGTGCATTCGGGTAATTCTGATGTGAAAAGTCCGGGAGAACCGCTGTAAACAGCAAATGCCGGCACAACAGTTCCCTGCGGTAGAACTGTATTGTCCGCAATAAGACAACAGTCTTTCAAAACACAATGTCTTCCAATAACACAGTTCTTCCCGATATACACATAGGAACCGATTGAGGCCGCGTTCACTATAGTGTCGACTCCGATATAAACATTGTCTCCGATAGTCATCGGCAGAAACGCCACTCTATTCATAAAATACAATAAAAATTGAGAACAAAATAAGAGTTTTTATACCCTTTCGTAAACTTCTTAAAAGGGGGCCGAATAACAGCTCGACTGCAGACCAAACAATTGCGACCGATTTTAACGTTAGCCAAATCGCCCCGAATTATACAATTAGACTGAATTATAGTCTTTCCCATTAACATTATATTTTGGGAACCGCATAGCACTGAACGACGGCATACTTTGTTACCGGAGGCAGTTTCGATGTACTCGGACTGCTTGTAATTAATATCTTGTAATTCCATTGGAGTCTCCAATTTGGAGAATATTTTGTTTTTATTGCAAGTTTATTGGCGAACACCTCTAATATGTAAAACAGATTTGATTTTAATTTAATTAATTAAATTCAAATGATGTCAACACTATCTAAAACATAAATCTAATGAAAATAATAAAAAATAAATACATAAATATCACCAAAAGATACAATTAATGAATTAATTGTCGCAAAATTAGAAAAAGATTAAAATATTAAGAATTGTCGTAATGTATTTCCGACATTTTGTTATGACAGCAATCAATTGATCCAATTGTAAGTCAAGGCTGTGAATGACGTCAATATTGTTAAACAATGTAAACATTAGTTGGAGTGAGAACTGAGTCAAGAGTTACACCGATTTCTAGTCTCGAGCTATAAATGCTTTAATTCAATGATTACTGTTTTGGATCGATTGGGAAAAGTGAGGCCTCAGTGAGGGTTGAGCTCAGCCCTGACTAACGCAATGGTTTGCAAAACTGGTTCTCTGTTTTGATATTTTGCTGGTATTGTATTGTATGACAACATTAAACATAAAAATATTGTGAAATCGTATGCGTTGTGAACGCATTGAGAGATACAAACACTTAAACGCTATAAACATTGAAAGACATTTAAAAATATATTTTGTTGTCGTTTTTGCAAACAATTGATTGCAATCTAAACAAAGAGTTCAACCATTTATTGTCATTCTTTGACTAATTTTAATCGATTTAATTATAATCTAAAGTGAATTAAACTTAAATTATCGATCGGTTTGAGTGTCGCTAACAATGGATTCACTTCGAGAACAAGTAATGATCAATCAATTTGTGTTAGCGGCCGGTTGTGCTCGCGATCAGGCCGTGCAACTTCTCCAATCGACACACTGGCAGTTTGAGGTATACCTTATTTCAACCAAAATGACTGACCACTCACTTGAAATGATTTATACCGTTCCTCAGACAGCCTTAAGTATGTTCTTTCAGGAGTCGAATGCATGTCATCCCAACTCTCACTTCAATTCTGTGAGTAATTTATCTATAATTTGTTTATAACTTTTTTTTTACCAATAAATACAATCTTTAATCGCAAGACTCGGCTCTTAAAATGTGATTTTCTTAAAGCATTGCTTTTGAAAAATATTTGAAATCAATTGTTTTGAGTAAACAAAATATAAACAGTTTTTTGTGATTTACTGTAATATCATTTCCTTCTTTTGCTTATATCTAAAAAATTTATAAATAATTTATCGATAATTTTTATTTATATTAAACACATTTTTTTTATAAATTAGACTAAATTTGATTTTCAATGTGTTTTCTGTGAGACTCGCATTGATTTTGATTTCAGCCTTGAATTTGTTGAGAATATTATCGTTAAGTTATTCAATGAAATAAAAGTGAGTCCAAAATATTTTATATTATTTTAAGTCTGTCTTAAAAGTGATTTTTTAATTAAAATTTCAAAATAAGCGGACAGTTGTCACCAGTTTTGGTTAGTTTAAAAAATAATGAGAATAACCGAACTTGTATTCTATGTATAATTACGAATATTTAGCAAGATTACTGCTAATCGATTAAGTTATAAATAAATTATTGAGAGTATCAGCTTGATCATTTGTGATTCCAGTAAATAAGGTTAATGAACGACACAACTGATGTTTACATATTTTATTAAATGTTTGTTTATGTGTTGTGTTTTGTGTTATTTATTTCATCAAATTGTCGGACAAGTGATGCAAAATGTATCCAATCATAGACTGAGAAGCGATTTATAGTTTGCAACCAGTTTTGTTGCCACCAATATTTCAAACATACATTGATTGTGACCTCATATCACACTTGTTTTCAAAGGTTGAAGATTTCTATTTTGAAAATCACCCAAATATATGCCGGTATCAAATGCTAAATAACCCTTTTATTAATAATAATCAATTTGAAAAACATTTTTTCAGAATAAATCGCCATGATCAAATTAATTATCAATTCAGAGCCAGTAATCCATAAATCATTTATAAATTATAACTGCTTTTCATTTAAAATTTAAATGATTTTAAGCCCAAAGAAGTGTTTGTTTTGTTTTTTAGAGATTTTGCATAATTTTCAGCTAAAATTCAATTCTAATTAAACTTTTTACTTAAAACTGGCTTTTTTTGGGAGAAAAATATATGTTTATAATTGGATTAAATGAGGGTTTATTTTAAGCACAAAAAGCTAAAAAAGTTGGTGTCATTCTTCAATTTTAGGGATACCAGAAGTTATGAGTCAGAAACGGCTCAAGCAATTTAAGCTTAATATTCACTTCTCATCAATAGAAATAATCTTACAAGATTATTTATAGCGAATCAAATAACTTTTTTATTAAATATTTATTATATTTATTGATTAAATTAATAAAATATTGTATTTGGCACAGATGTGTACTCCTGCCAACACACCGGCCACTCCACCGAATTTTCCCGACACTTTACTGGCGTTCTCAAAGATGTCGACCGCAGAAAATAAAGGGTTGAGAGAAAGGGCTAATTCGAGTTCAAACGGTTCCAGACCTCCAATGATGTACTCGTCTGCAAATTTAATGCCAAATAATAATAATCTTATGAATAGTCGAGTAACACATCATCACAACCATAATCACAGCCATAACCATAACCTACAACTCATTAATGCCGGCAATCGGGTACTTAACGCAACCGCTGGACAGACATCTAATCAGCGATAATTTATTTTAAGTATCGGTCAAATCGTATGAAGTAATCAATTATTGGTTTTTAAACCATTTTCGGAAAATATTCTTAGATTTCTGTTTGTTTTTGTTTTGTCGAAACATAATTATAATTGAATGACATTTGAAGCGCACATCACATAAAACATTGATTTACTTTTCATTTAAAATAGAAAAGAGTTAACAAATAATAATAACAATAATATATTTAAACAAAAAATCTTTTTTTTCGATTAAAAGCAGTATTTTTAAAATTCTTGGTTAATATCAAAGCTTTAAAAAATATATAAAATAGTCGACAAATTCTGTATATATTTAATTAAATCAATGTTTGCTTTACAATCGTTTTGTCATTTATTTTAATTTTTTGTGTAAAAAATAAAATTATTTTCGAATTATTATTAAATTAAAACACTTCTATCAAATTTTGATTAAGGATAATATGAAAATCAAACTATTGAATCCAATTATTAAACTTTTAGACCAGTTTTGGTTCCAAAATAAATAGTATTGAAAATTCCTTTTCATATGAAAATATTATTCTTTTATTTAAGAGTTTGTGGTCAGTCTATTCGAATCTCGAATTCTTTGATTCATTCAAAAATGATATCGATGTCGATGGACTTTTAGGGGTCAGAATAGTAAGCGATCAGTTAAATGTCACTCTCCAGACATTAAATCAATTTAAAACTCAAAAGAGTTGGACTCAAATAATTGGAAATACTATCGAAGATCTGAAAGAACAGAGCCATCAACTATCGGTCTCAGCACTGCCTCATACCATTACTAACGATTCAAACTATTTTAACGGTTCTTCATCTGTTTATTGTTTTATCCAATACTTGATTTTATAGAAATTGGAAGTATTGGTCTTTGGGAACACATTCCTAACAAAAGATTTTGGGAGAAAATCAAATATGATTTAAACTT
>JAQFZI010000846.1:0-12603 GCA_034695605.1 Eupelops occultus
CATTAGAAGTTAAAGGAGAGAGTGTTTCGTCACTTTCATGCCTTTCATGCCTTTAGTTTACAAAATTATTTCAAAACATAAACAAAACTGCATTCAATTCAAAATGTGTTGAATCGCTTCAAAAATACTCTTCTGTTTAATTGTTTTGATTTTGTGTTTTAATTAAAAATGTTGGCAACGATTAGACATTTGATTAATCGGCGAAATAATATAAATTATATGTTTTTTGTCTTAAATCGTTGTTTTCATAGTTCGCAACCTTTGAATAAAATACAACTAAAGAACACTAAAAATAAAAGCCAGTCCTCTCAGGACTGGCTTCGAAGACAATTAAATGATCCGTATGTTCGTAAAGCCCGTTATGAGAATTATAGGGCCCGAAGTGTTTTCAAAATCATAGAAATTGACCAAAAGTTCAATCTATTTTATCCGGGAATGATTGTAGTCGAGTGCGGTGCTGCTCCGGGTTCTTGGACTCAATACTTGGTCAAAAAACTCAAATTAGATGAAGAAAACAAACATAAGACGGGAGCTGTGATTGCAATTGACTTAAGATCGATATCACCCATTTCTGGCGCTATTACAATGTCTGACACAGACTTCACTAAACCTTTAAATCAGTCAAAAATATTGCATTCATTAAATGGAAAGTTAGTGGATGTGGTCTGTAGTGATATGGCTCCCAATGCTTCGGGACAACATGACCATGACTCAATGTTGATCCATAGTCTGTGTTATAGCGCTCTGCAGTTTGCTGTCACAGTTTTAAAGCCAGTAACAGGGGCATTTCTCACAAAAATATGGGACGGCACTCAAACTATTACACTTAAAAAAGATTTGCAAGATTTCTTCGAAGTTGTGAAACACGTGAGACCCGACGCCTGTCGCGATGACTCCACTGAGTCTTATCTGTTGGCCACTAATTTCAAAGGAATTAAGCGTTGAATAAAAATTCTGTTTATTTTATTAAATATAATAAATATTTAATTCATTTAAAGTTTAAATTCAGTTAATAATTAATTGAATTAATATTTACAGAAATCGGAAAAATTGGCACAAATTTAGAAATAATATCTATTTTATAACATTTAATACAATTTTATAGAAATTAAATTCAATGAAATGATACTAAAAATATTTATTTTGCAGCAAATGATATATTTTGTCAGAAATGATGACTAAATCCTTTTTAAAAATGACTTTAAGCTAATTGAAACGTTTGGACGGTTTGTAAATTGATATCAGATTATCAGTCGTTCCCACAGCCAGTCGTGCCTTAAAAGAGAATTTTAATTTTTAAATATTAAGAAAAGAGTCATACCTTTAATGGATGAAAAGCTAAACTACATATCGGTCCTAATCTATGAGACATAAATCCCTCATAATTTCTGATAACACCGCCGGAAAGGGCGTCGAAAGTATATAAATTGACTGATGGATAACCGTTGGGAAGATTTGGATTTCCTAAACCACTATCAAAAACAAAATAAAATTCAAAATCCAGAGAAAAGTAAGTTTGAATTGAATACCAGGCGAAAACATTAGCTTCAGAGTGGACGGCCATTGCACTCATTCCTAAACCAGTGTTTATTGATTTGATTGGATGAGTGGCGTTGCGTTTATCAAACCATTTGATATCTCCGGTGGCACTTCCGCTAATTATTAAGAACCTGTCTTCGTGTGGATAAATGTGAGCGTTTACTATACATCCTTTGTGTTCATAAAAGGTATGGACTCGACTGTCGTGAGGCATAAGTCTATCATCAAATACACGGACACTGCCATCACTGCAACCGATGCATATCAGATGTAAGCCATCCGTTGAAATAGAAGTGACACATGTGTCGGCACCGATATTCAAGTCTCTTATTTTCATCTCTTTTCGGGCGTCCCAAAGACGTATAGCTCTCGTCTCTCCCGAAGCGATCAGTTTCTGTTCCAATTGGTTCCAGGATAAAATTACACCATTCTTGGAGGACTGCATATCATTAAATATATGGAATGCCGTTACGAGTCTAGGCTTTTCAGACTTGTCGGCACTCATGAAATTCCTCCAAACCCTAATGGATCCGTCGTCACAACCAGTCATGAGTTGAGTCAAATCGTGAGTATTTAAGAGCTGAATGTCTGTTATTCGCGTCGGAAAAGGATTTAAGTTTGAGTGCGTCCCCAATAGCACAGGAGTTATGTTATTATTATAACTCATATAATGTGTTTGCTGTGAATCAAAGGCCCAAACACTGAATGAATCCTTTTCGCCAACTATTAGTTTGTTCTCATAGGGATGGAAAGCCAAATAATAGGGATTACTGCTGTTCTTCTGAACAAATACTTGTTCGTCGATATGGTTTGGATCGACTGTCAAAAGTTCTTTTGCAGCCTTCTCTTCAATAGTCCGATTTCGAGCAGTTCTCCACTCTTTCTCATAATAGGAATGACTTTCGGGATCCACGACATAACTTATATTTGTAGCATAGGGTTGACTAAAATGTTTTGTACACCACTCCACAAATGAAGTGCTAATAAGAGCCTCGCGTTGACAGTTGGAAGCATCGTCTCCCATACCATCTTGACTTCTCTCGGAAACACTGGGCTCCCGACCGAAAATATAACGTTTGCGCGGATAAGGAGTTATGAAAGTTTGCAAATGAGGGAAAGGGGAACTCATATTCATTCGGTTCGGGACATTCATATTTTCTCTTACAGGTGTAGTATTGCGGGAATGACCAGTGTTTGAATTCGGGGATTCACTCATATAGGACTGCATATTATTTGGTGAATTAGGATCTGAAAGGGAGTGCTCTGAATTCGATTCTTTGAGTGAGTCGTAAACATTAGAGGCCTGAGTTATGCGGGATTTCATTTCATCGATTACTGTTTGAGCCATTGAAGACACTTCCGGAAAGGGATCATTGGTGTACGCCATTATGGCCTCCCATACTGTCCGATACACATTTGGAATGGCAGACACTGACAGCGAAGAATTGGGAAAACTGCACAATGAGTTGGAAGAGTTTACTCTTTTTAATGGAATATTGACACTCGAGAGGTTGGGTGGAGTTATGGCTTCCCCACTGACTGAACCTTTCAATTAAAATTACTGTCAGTTTGTTATCGAAAAATGTTTAAAAATTGTGACAATTATTACAAAAAAGTGTTAATCAAAAAGCAAACAAATATAATATTAAACACATTCTCACCAATGGTTTGGTGTGCGTTAGGAGTTATCGATATCGGAACGCTTAAAAACTTATTAATAGTAATTGCGGACAAGCGGTCGCGCGACGCAACTTTGCGCAGTCCGGACGGAGGCGTTCCAACACTTAAAGAGTTATCTTTGTTGGGGTTAATAGCAAATCATTAGTTTGTTATTTAAAATACATTCAAAACTATTTTAAAATAATAGAAACTGACCGCCATTTGAGGAAGTCATTGGATTATTCTGTGCTAATTCTTTGAGTCTTTCCTCTTCCAACTTTTGGTACATAAGAGCGACAAAGCAGTTGTCGAAGATGAGGACCAACCAATGGAGTGCAACCAACAACTCTTTGCGAACTAAAGGCGAGCTGTCGTTCGATACTTTGTTTATTAAAGTGATGGCAATGTTGTGGTCTAAAGCATTAGCATGGTCAGTTCTCTCTGTTGCACTATTAATAAACGTTCCCAGAGCATAGACAGCTGCTGCCCTCACTTCTGGTACTACATCTTCGAGTAAAGTGAACAGCTTTTCATGCGCTGTATTACGAGTACCGATCCAACGGGCGTTTTCATTATTTTCCCAAATATGGGCCAAACATATGGCTAACCACTGACGCAGTAATGGTGACGATGTGTCCAAACAATTTGGAGGCAATTGTTCTAAACAGTGATCAATAAGATTTCCATTGGGAGTATTGCCCTGAAGTGCCGACTCCTTTTGGATCGCATCAAATCAACGATTAATATAATGTGATTGAAGCGTCAGTTTAATACCTGTCCTGCAGGGTGGTTCTTTACAATACATGCCATCACAAAAGCAGCCATTGTTCTGTGCTCTGCCGGCATATGTTGGTCAGAAAGTACGCTAAGGAAATATCGGTGACCGTTGTCTCGAACTAAGTCTGCCTGACATGACTGCAAACAAATTAATTAAAAACAATTCAATATTTATTGATATAAGACCTGATCCACAGCTAAAACTTTAGCCCAAATGAAAACTAGAAGAGGCCTCAGCTCTCGGGCAGAGCTCTGAAGTAATTTCAGGACATATGGAAAGATACCGACGGAAAGCGCCTATAATTGTATTCAAATTAAAAGAAATTTATTGAAAAGGAAAGTCATACCAAGTGGACAGCCCACGGGCCTAAATCTAAGAAACGACCCAAAAGATCCAAAGCCCGGGATCGATGAACTTGACTTAGAAGTACTTGTAATACAATTGGAAGCTGCTCTGGATGCCTGTCTGGTCGGGGACCTAATTGGAGCCACACCTCAAAAGCAGTCAACTGTTCTGAAAAGAACTGACTGTGCTTATATTGAGCGCCTTCATACAGAATAGGATTTAATTGAGCCAAACACAAGTCAACCGCTAAATCCCATGCGTTCCATATCGGGTGATGATATGCTGGAGGAAGGGCGGGGTGTGATATAGGGGTACAGTCATAAGTTCTCATTATTCTTTCTGCTAATAAAAAGTTTCTGAAGAGTGAGGCAACCAATAGGTCTTGTCTGAAGAGGCGCTGAAAGAGATCCCGCGGCAGAGTATTCCACGCAATTGTATCGGTAATGGCTGTGAAAATCCAATTGAGTTCCCCTAACATTGTTCTCCTATCAGTTAATTGTCCGGGAATTTTGTCCAGAAGTTCCAAATTGACGGCTGGAATCAATTTGCCGGCGCTCTGTTTGATAAACCAACGAAGAGATATTTTTATGGGAGTTGTCAAACATGACGTGAACAGGTCTGCCGGCAGATCCGGATGCATTGGCAAAAGTTCATTGCGGGCACTGGCGGCTAACAATATACAGTTTTTATAATTAGGAGCCATTTGGTGATGATATGGGGAACCAGTGTTCGAAGTATTTGTGTTTAGATTCAATTCGTGTTCCTTTTCGTGTTGTATCGCAAATTGAAGAAAGGAGTCGACAATAGTTCCAGCATTAGAGCACTCAAACACATAAATAGAAGGCGAACCCATCCATTGCTGCAAATCATAAACAGAAAGTGGTATATATTGCGTATAACTCCTGTTGAAGACCCAAATTTCTCCATTGACTGTGGGTTTGGGTACTCCGTGTCCGTTATAGTGGAACAAAACGCGTTCGTCTTTTGCATTACGTCTCAAAGAAGTGCATAATTTTTTAACGTCTTCTACAGTTGGGTCCAAACTCTGTTTATATCTGGCTCTGGGCTGCCATCTCTCATATTGCTTAAGCAAATTAGTTCCGATGGCTTCTAAAGCCTTTTGCGGCGCCAAAGAGAACGGGTCGATCCAACACTGCAGTACTGAACACGGATTTGGTTTAATTATGTCGGGCGGATCCACTCCTACATTGAGGCACAGCACAAGTGCTACGCTCACAGTTTTCATCTGTTAACAAATATTTTATAATTATATTCAAAAAAGTATTTGAATTTAATTTAAAGTCGATGTAAATCAATATTAACTCAATTGAAGACTCAATTGATTTAAAGATTAAAATCAAATTCTATTTATAATACAAACCCTATCTTTCATTCTCCAGGATTGTGAAGACTGATTATCTGCTGATGGTATGCCTTCAATGGCCTCTCGATGTCTGGCTTCATCGAAAGCATTGGCCAAAACACGACATTCTTCAGCATTTGATTCACTTTCGTCGGATTCGTTGTTGAGATCTCTGACGAAATCCATTTCATTTAACATTATATTGTCATTAAAGTACTGATAATGATTTGAATTAATTGTCGAGATTTAAATCAAAGATCACTTTTAAAATTGAGTCAATTATTATTGAGTCGGTGTTTAGTGTTTACACAGTTTTGCAAAAAGCGTGCGATTGTTTGCAAACTGATGGCAGTGAAGGGACCGTCTCTTAATATAAAAGGATTGGCAAATGTTTTGGGCGTTCAATCGATTCAATAGATTTCTAATGACATTGATTTCAATGTTTTGTTGACTTTTATTCAATTATTGAACACTGGATTCAATCGCTTCTTATGATTACTCAGACTTTGAAACAAACAAATGGTTTGTTATAAACGCAAATCAAATAAAACTAATTTAAAGTTTAATCAATAGATAACTATAACTTTTAGTGTAAACTAAAGCTTATAATTAATAATAAATTTTGTTTTGAAAACAGTTTAAAATATTTAATTCATTTATTTTATTGTGATTTACATGAATTCAGTTTTTAGTGAATTGAATGCAAATATAAACACAAAACATAAACATTAATATTAATGCGATTACGAAATGCAGAGACACTAAGGGTTGGTTTGATTGCCTTTTCGAATGGGATGGTATGCTTGTGATCGATGTTGTGCTGCTCTCTGCTCAAAGTCGCAGCACTGGTATTAGCGCTGTCCGGACCAGTACTCGACTGAGTGTTCGACTGCTTCAATGGCTTAGTATTGCAAACACTGATTGCGATAACATTTCGATGGCAGTCATGAGTGGGAAGTGCTCTCAGGCTTAAGGCTATCACTACTTCTGTTTATGTGATATTTGAGTTTCAGAAACAAATCAGATCAGAAGAGATGAACGACTGGTTCGTCTGTTTTTGAAACAAACTCTGCACAATGTGTTCAATAACTTCTTGAGACACTCTCTCCGTCTCTTCCATTCATCGAAAAAGTGTTCAGTTTTTAAGTGTTTTACTATTTTTTAATGTTTTTAATTCAAAAATATTTTAAGAGAAAAAGTTTTTTGGTTTATATTTGACGCCAAAATGTTCGCCACATTTTCCATACCATCGATTACTTTAGTTTCAAAGACTAATCTTAATTTGAAAATTGGACACAATTTCAGATCAATTTACTCATTATTTTTTATGGCAATAGTTTTAAATCTAAATTTATTTCAATTTTCTAATGCATTCAATTTGGAAACAAGACTTCCAATCATTAAATACGGTCCGACCAATTCATACTTCGGCTATTCTGTGGCAGAACATTTAATCCTTGATGAGAACAGCCGACAGGTCACTGAAGCCGTGTAAGTCTCAAACTTTACTTTCCCTCTCTTTCTGTTTGCTTTTATTTATGTTTCATTTGATTTAATGTCAATTAATTAATTGATTGATTAATAACTCAACGAATCAAAAGTTTTTCTCAATTATTGAATTTAATGCCAAAAACAAACAATAAATTCATTTTTATTATGTATTAAAAAGTCTGATAAGTATTTACTAAAGTATTTGTAATAAACTTATGTCTCATTCAAAGGAAAGTATGAAAAGTAATAATGAAATGAATAAAAGCTAATATAGAGAGTTAGTAATGAGAGATGGCCAAGGGCATTCTCACTCAATTCTTTACAAGAATTCTTTTTCCAAACTTTTTTAATGTATGTAAAATATGTTTTAATGAATTAAATGACACGCTTTTCAATCTGTTCTCTCCTTTTAAGCCCATATGTACTGATCGGTGGATATATTATCAAAATTATTATTTTCAATGAATGACAAACACTTTTGTCTTTCAATAATAGTTATGAAAGGCATAAAAGACATAAAATAGCGCTAAAATGTGTTTATCTTTTATATGAGCAGGGTTTCTAACCCCCTTGAGAATTGTTACTACCTGGTAGTTGGTTACCCCCTGTAATAAATTGATAGCAAGGAATGTAAATAAAAGCTTTGCTCTCAACTACTAATTGGTTAGAATTGTATTCAGCGTTGAGTTCGCAGTTTTCGTTTTGTTTTACAGTTTGCGATATGAATGCTATGCGAAACCAATTGAATGGCGTCTCATATAATGGCCCAACTATTTGGTACCTCTTCTCCATATAGATTGAGCACATGTTTAATCAATAGTAGAATATTCTGACTTCATTTCACTTATTGAACTTAATTTGAGTTCAGGTCTCATATTTCACACATAAACTGATGAAGTAGTGATGTTTTGGCCAATTATGGCAATCAATAAGCGGTCAATTCGTCAATTAGCTAACATTTGTTTGACAGTCTGTTGAGGGCCGACACCAAACATTCTTTATTTTTTTGCTGCTCATTACAAAACTTGTAGGCTTTCAATGGTTGAGAGGCCGCTAACCTGTTCTCCAAAGTTCAATATTGCCTTACATTTGACTCTATAAGGACTGGAATATTCAAATTTTTTAATCACTTATTCTATTAACTTTTAAATTTTATTAATTATTTTAAGATGACCAAGTTTACAAATTCAGTTAATGTTTATCAATACTAATCTAATGTTTTATTGATTGCAACCATTTATCTAACTTTCAGTTTTTTTTGTTTCAAATACCAGTTCTAAAAAACAAAATGTTTTTCTGAAAATTGCGTTATTTTCTAAAGAAATTTTCAAATCTTTAAGACTACAACAATATGAGAGTGTGACTATCCTTGGTCATCATCTAATCAATTTGCTGCTTTAATTCCAGTTTTATGTCTTAATCTGTTCTGTATTTGAAATAAATGATTCAAATTAAAGATTTTATTTTTATTATTTCATTAAAATCTGTGAAAACCTTAACAGAGTTGAGCCTCTTTTCAACACAGAGTATGTCTTAATTTATGGCAATTTCTTTGTTTTGATTGATTTTCTTGATTTAGAAGATAATTATTTTTACAAATTTTTTTGTTGAAAGCAATTTCATTATTATTTATTGATTTTCTCAAAACGAGAATAAATGAATTTAATGCCAACATTTCCTATGAATGAAATACAAAACTTATGGGCATTTTTATTACTTTGTTTATTAATATATGCTGAAAGGCCTGTCCCCTCAGTCAGGAATCAACAAGATTTACTTCTTTCTTCGTCTTATAATGTATTGACTCTCAGGGGTGTACTTCACTCAGCATCAAAAGTCAGGAATTTTTTTCAACGTCGAGGGTTTGGGCGGAACCCGATTGGGCATCACTGATGGGATCTGATAATTGATTGTTGGCTAACAATGGCCAGTAATGGGATCATCATATGGGAGCAGATGTTTTATATTTGGTTATTATATAACTTTTTTGTGGCACTGATTAGCGCTTAATCTTATGTTTTGTAACAAAACAAAATATTTGGCACCGAATATAAAATATTTTTCAAAAGATATGTCAATTTGAATGCTTGTCGTGTTATTCGTTAAAAAAGTTGTCGGATATAAATCATTGACTCAATTCATCATTCATTTGATTTACTTATATTTGAATTTTTATCTCATCTCATATTATATTCAAAATTCAGATTTAAAGTCATTAGACGTGAATATTATGCAAAATCAGGGCCTCATTTCATATCACTTTACATTTGTATTCATTAAAAGATTTGTTTGTTTAAATCTAAATGTATTAGTCAGTGGTGTTCAGACTGTCCCATCTCATTAATTTTATGGCAGTTTAAATTCCATATGGCTCAAGATAACTTATCTAAATTATTTAAATGGATTAAGTTATTACTTTCAACGGTAAAATCTGTTTGTAGTTTTTTGATAGCGACCAGGGTCACTCATATAGAGGATGAGGTTCCGCTCTCTAAACATCTCTGATTTTGTTTTAGGGATCAGATGTCTATCTATTTCTAACAATAGTCATTCCGACCCTTAGACATCCAAATGATATCTTTAATGTTCAAACTTTTGTTTATGTCTATTGAATTGACAGCTGTTTTAACACTATTTGCCTTAATCGGTGATATCAAGATCATTTATTTCAAGTCTATTAAAGAATAAAGAAAATGTGTTTTTGTTATCTCTTAAAAGTTTTATTAACTCTTAAAATAGTTTAAGAATTACTTTTTTGCTTGAATAGACACTTTTCGGATTTCTTACAAGTTTTGTTTCCGGTTAATTTGAAAAAGTAATTACTCACTGATTATTACATTATATTAAAAATGGGGACAAAAAATGTTTATTTCATATTATTATTAATTTTGATTAAAAATAGGAAAAGTTTTGATAATTTAATATTAAAATAAAAGAGATAGTGTGAGATGTGGTCCACCTTGGTCATCATTGTTCCGGTTTGTATTAGAGGTTCGTTTTCTACTTTAGTTGAACTGAAACATTGAAAAATTTTGTGGACAAATGAATGCAAACTTTGAACCTTATTTATCGTTGGGTTTTGTTTAGGTTTTCCGCTCAACTGCTAACCACTATTTAGTGTTTTTGTGAACACCTTTGCATCCCTGTAGATGTAGGCCTCTCTTTCCGAGTCTCAAATATGAATATTTGAGTTCAGAAATATTCTTTTGACATAAACCACAGGAATAGTTTGGGAACATTTGTTGAGCCTTTTTTGCTTTTGAATGCATGTCATGTCATCTCTTTGTTTATTTATGTTTCGCTTCGATTGAAACCTTTTTCTGCTATTTTAAACCAATTCTACCAAAAATTGTATTAATCAAACATTTTTAGGTCTGAATTAGTAAATACACAAAAACCCAGTTATGGCTAAGAATAGAAGTGAATCTTCTTTTTTACAAGTGTTTGCTATTTCAATATGTCTATCGATTGACCCATTTTTCTATGTATTCCACATAAAAGGAGTCGACTATCAAAATATTTTTCATCATTTATTCAACAAATAAATATTTTTGGCTTTAATTCCATTATTTAATTTTGCGAATGAATACAATTAATCGGAAAACTAAATATCTTTGGAAATCAATATATTTTCACTTAACTTAATATTATTACTTAGTATTTGATTTATGACAGCAATGGATTAAAACCTGTTTATCCCAACTCTTTGGGCGTTATTTAATAAGGAAAACATTGATTATATGTTTGGTTTGTTTGCCTTAATTTGGTAATACATTCAATCTCTTTGAATGGCTTCCAAAACAGATCCAAATGCTGTCTGAATAACAAAATATGCAATACTTGGCTTCAGAGGAGAGGATTTGAGTGCATTAGTAGCGAAATTTTGCTACAGATTAGAGGCCAGTCATATATGTGTAGTTGTTTTGAAATAATAGCGGTTCTCAGTTGGGATCCTATAAACCATTGGAAGGCATAGACATCAAAGCCTACTCTAAATCATTGTCCTCTATGTATACCACTGTTTGCTTTGAATTTCATTTTATTACTCACTCATCACAACTAAAGATTATATTCTATGCCGTTCTGGGGTTCTCTAGAATGACCCATCACTGGGCCATCACAAGCAGGCATAACCACTGGAGTCCACTCAAAATATTAGTGAACTTGCAAAAACATCAATTCTTTAATGTGGTTATTGCAGAGGCGACACCCTTTTATCATGCTTATTTCTCTAAACCATTTTCTTAACAAAAAAAACAAAAAAACAAATTAAACCAAAAATTTATAAATGACTGAAAAGCTTACAAGTTAAATAAATTGAAAAGGGTTAATTATAGCTATCAGTCATCATAAAGAATATTAATTATAATAATAATAATAATAATTAAAATTTCTAATCCACATTAATTTTTTGCTAAATTAGTAGATCTTGATAACCTCTGATGTATGAGCACCACTAGCTCTGACTCATTTCCGACTCGTGTGTGTAATTGTAGTTTTGATTTATTGGTTCTGATCTCTTCACTCAATTTTGTTTTCATCTGATTTGAAGCGATGCAAACGATTCGCTTCATTCCGAGTCATTTAAAAATGTTTTTATTGCCTCAAAATCTATTGAAAAATTCAATTTACTGGATAGTCTCAAATTCTAATCAATAAAAGAGTTTTTCGGAAATCTTCCCTATTTTTTGAGAAACTTAATGCACTAAAACTCAAAAAATGAGTGCCACAAAAGTCTTGGAAAGTGGCCATAATTTCCGTTATTTTATCGACTGTTTTCTCTATAATTCTCTTTAATTGAGATACGCTTAAACTCGATTTAAATCATATTTAAAACAGTTTAAACTAGCTGAAAATTTAACTAGAAATACTAAATTATGAACAAAATGAAATTTCCATTTGCTATTTCATCCCATCGCTGTATCCTCATGAGGAGATTCAAGGACCTTGGTGATCAATTGATAAATGATCATCATTTCAAAACACCTTTAACTGACATTTTCTTATATTTTGTTACAATATTTCATTTGAAAAAAGGACTCCAATTAAACCAATTTATTCAATAAAATTAATTTCCGAATTGTTATCTTTGCAACAATCATGTGTCCTTGCCCAAATACAAACTTGATATCTTGAATGTCTAGTTTTCCCACAAATTATTCAAATGTTATTCAATTTTGAAGTTTGTTTGCACTCATCTTAAATTGTTTTGAGAATAATTTCTTAATTAACCTGATATTAAGGTAGGAATAGTTGTGGGCGTAATATAAAGTGTGGGCATAACTTCCGGAGGATTTCTTATGAATTTTGATAAATATTAATGAATGGTATCATAACTTATTTTGTTTTTTAAACAATTTTAAGATTAAACGCCTTAAATATTTTCCTCTTTTTCAATAACCAAAAAATAAAGTGTTTTATTATATAA
>JAQFZI010000847.1:0-12597 GCA_034695605.1 Eupelops occultus
CGGATAATGTTAAGTGCAAAATGTCATCGTTTGTAATAATATCTGAATAAACAATTTTCAATTAAGAAGATTGAACAAGGACGCAATATATTTCGTCAAACAATTAGCTTAAAAGCCGATGAATCAAATGAAAGTCTGTCTTATCTTCTAATATAGATTTGCATACATTTGTTAACCAATTTATAATTGAAGTTCACTTAAAATAATTGTTTTTAATTAAATTAAACAAATTATTGAAGAAATTGTTTAAGACTTTGAATTTTGCGGTAAAACTGAAGTAAAAGTAATTTCAATAGAAATACAAAACACAATAAAATGTTGTGAAGAGGTTTTCTGGAAAATAAATGACCAAATTATTAAAATACTTGAGATTTAATCGATTAAACGTTTCATTCTTGGTTTATTTGTGCGAACACTTTCATTACAAACCAATATCTTAATTAAAAATCTGATTAAATACTTATTTACAATGAATTTAATGAAAAAAGAAAAATATTTATCAAAAAATTTATTACAAATTAAAAAAATACAATTAAATGAATGAACCGAAAGAGAAAATTAACGTTAAAATAGAGCACAAGTCAAGTCATAGACCAGTTGTAAATAATGTCTGTTTTTTCATTATATGAGACAATGTCTAACTTCGGACCGAAAAATTTGATCACATAATAGGAGCCGTCGGCCGGCCCTACGATTTGCATTGCTATTAAGATAATATCAACTAATTGTCCCAAAAAGAGGAAACCAAGAGTACAGAACTTAAGTAAACCGAGCGCTGGATATCCCAAATAGAAGCGGTCGGCGCCAAACATTCCCAAAAATATGGACAATATTAGCGCCGTTTCATAGGAATAGCCGTTTGTATAGCGACAGCGGATCACCATTTGGAAGGACTCATTGTTCGTATCTTCACATACGAGCCCTTCTCTGAGTGTGCAGTTTATTAAAGCGGTATTGTTTTGAGTGCAACCAATCGGTTGTTGTGTCTCAGGGTCTATGTCCGGCTTAAAGCAAGTGTATTGTCCTAAAAGGACGTGCGAACAGTTGATGGCGAACACCGGCACCTTTCCATTGATGAACTCTATGTCAGACAATTGGTTTGTCTTCTTATTGGTCTCAATTGACGTTTTAATCATATTTTCTTCTATTAAATTGTTGTCCATTTGTTGGGAAGAGGAAGACATCAATTGATTTGTAGTCAATAAGTGATTTGTTGGGACATCATTTGAACGCTTTCTTGTTTTCGATGGTCTCTTTTGATCGGTTATTAGGACTTTGTCTGAATTTAACTTATCATTAGTTATAAAATCAACAAATTCATAATAACTGTCATTATGGCCAAGATGTGTTAGATGTGCTAGATCACCACTCATTTTAATATTTGAAACAAAACTTAACATAATTTGAGTGAAAATCCACAAAAATATTGAATATTTTAAAATTACTCTCAAATAAGTCCTCATATTTTTCAGTCACAAAATTCACTAATTTTTTATTAATTAGAATTATATTAATTATTATTAAATACAATTAATAAATGCAATTAAAATGATGTTTGTTTTAAACATATTTTCGACACTCATTCAAATGAAACAAATTTTGAGGAAATGAAACGGCTTTTTATCAAATCATTTGATGAAAAAATAACTTTTAATTATATTTGAGATGACTTTTAGTTTTATTTTAATACAAAGCACTTAAACCAAAACTGTGTCAAACGTTTTAATTTAGTTAACAATCAAATTGTTGTATAATTTAATGTAATTATTGTTAATTTTAATAACATCTTTGGTCTCAATGTTTACACAATTTTCACATTCAATTGCAATAAACAAACATATGATTCAAACAAATCTATTCACACAACCAATAGATGTCTCTCATCCTTAGATTTTTAAATATTTTCCTGGTAAAGACCAAGATACAATTCATAATGATTTGAATATAATGAACTGGGATGAGCAAGCCAAATTTTTTTAAACAAATACTCCATATAATGATATATTTCACTAATTTTGCTCTGAATTTCATTTTAAAATAAGTTTTAAAAATAGTATTAAATATAGTTTTTATATAAAATCATTTAATTTGTATTCAAATCAAAAATTATAATACAATTTGTGAATACTTTTAGTTTAAATAATTTTAGAGATGTTTTATTTCTTTTTGAAAAACGAGTTAATTGTCAATTGTTTTCCTTTTGAACCCGAATTCGATTCTGATTTCACTTCTTTTTTGCTGTTTTCAGGCGTTTTCTTTGATTTAGTTTCAGACTTAGGCTCAGACTTGGATTTAGATCTCTTTTCGGTCGACTCTTCACCCTTTGATGGAGTCTTCGCCTCTTTTTTCGATTTATTTATAGATTTCGATTCACTTTTCAATTCTTCTTTTGTCGTCTTTTTGGGAGACGTTTTCGGCTCATTTTTGAGTCTCTTTTTCTGTGAAGCTTTTGTATCGATTTCAGGTTTATCTTCATTTTCAACATCTTTTTTAGGTGTCTTTCTTGGAGACTGTCTCAGAGGTACACATTCTTTGGACTTCACATCAGGTTTAGTATCTTTTTTAGACTTCTTTTTTGGCGTAACTTCAGTGCCGTTTGTTTTTTCAGTTTTTATTTCTTTTTTCACCACTTTTTTGGTTGTTTTCGGCTCAGAGTCTGAATGGCTCTCAATTTTCTTTTTCGGCTTCTTTTTAGTCTCTTTTTGTGTTTCATCTTTCTTTGATTTAGTCTTTGCTTTGGAATCATTTTCGGACACCTTTTTAGTGGTCTTTTTCTTAGCTTTAATCATAGCATCGGCGGAGATATCGTCTTCTTCCTCATCGTTTAGATCTTCGTCTTCTTCGCCTTCATTGAGTTCATCTAAACCGGCACTGGATTTGCCTCTTTTGCCTTTAGTTACAGTTCCTAAAGAGTAGGGCAGACAAAAGCCTTCTTTATTGTAGGCTCGAGTCAGCGATGCCTTAACTTTGGAGTCGACTCTAGACATCGGGTCCTTCTGATTGTTCCAAAGCGTTAATTCAGTAATCGACTCGATATCTTCTCGTCGTAAACAATAATATTCAAGTTTTTCAATAGTATTGGGCACACCTCCGGTCCCATTAGCGATAAGCGGCTCAATTAAGGCGTCCCTAAGAGGTTCCAAATAATCGAGATTCAGAGCTGTTTTACTTCCGCTAACTTTCAAATTCATATGCATTTTAAGTTCTTGTAATAAACGGTTCCTTTTGTTAGTAGTGGAGAGTCTGCCCATAAATGAGGGAAAGTTCACCATTCCGCCCAAATGGCCATTCATATAAGCTCCGGGCATAACACTGGCAAAGGCGGCCTCTAATGGCAATAAACTCCAGTTATTCGTCGATCGGATCTGTTTTTCAATGAGATCTCCGAAAGCCATGGATTCAATTGATTTCATCGCGAGTTTCAGTTTTTGGGTTTCATTTCTAATAAATAGAGAAAAGTATTGAATAAAATTAAAATCACTTTTAAGTGAAATCATATATACTTTGCTTTGTGAGGGTTTACGTGACAGTAGTTCTCAAAATTAAATAACGGCATAATTGAATAATCACAGAAGAATAGGTCACTCTTGTCCTGAAAAGACATTCGCGCATATTCTTCACAGGCAGAAAACACTTTGCGGACCGCATCGAACGCACCCTAAATTCAAGAGTAAATTAATGACAGAAAATAGGAATCAATTTAGAAATGAATACCAATTTCACGTCTTTAATGGACTGTTCAGACAATAAATTATTGATACGTTTGGTTCCAGTACTCAAAAGGGATAAATTGTGGAGAACCTGACGGATGTCCTGATTGGATGACACAATCAATTCATGCAAAATATTTGGTGCGATTGGAATGCCCTCTTTATAGGCAATAGACATCATCGGACCCTTAATCTGTTCCACTCGTGGTTTATAAAAACGCAAATCGAAACAGTAGTTAACTAAAGACCTCATTTTCGGATGCGATCTGTCGTTACAAATGCATATTATCGGCACTTTTGTAGACTTAATCAATAGAATCAGTTCTGCGACACCTCCTCTGTCCTCATTACCGGCCATACCGTCCACTTCATCCATAATCACCACATGTCTAGATGAAACACAACTACTGGCCCCGAAATATGAGGAAATGGATGTGTTTCCCAATAATTCTTTGACCACTTCGTCTAAAGTTCTTTTACTTCTGGCGTCGGAAGCATTCAATTCAATAAAATCAAAGTCGAGTTCTTTGCAGACCAGATGTGCGGTAGTGGTCTTTCCAACGCCAGGCTGTCCGCTGAGTAGAGCGGCTCTAAGGCCGGCGCCATCTTCTGAAGTAAATTTACCGAAACCGGGCTTTTTATCCAAATTCTTGTGCCAATTGGACAGCCATTTAAGCAATTTATTGACACAACTCTTGTCCCCCTGCTGTCCAATAATCTGTTTCGTGGTTTGAGGTCTGTGTTTATCAACCCATAGACCGGATTCGGGAAGAGATGTATTGACATGACTTTCGATTTTGCTTTTCTTCTCGTTATTATCTTTCAGTTCATTGAGTTTTCTTTTTCTGTTCGTTTGGATGTCTTTTGAATTCATATTTAAAGTTAAAAACAAAACACAATTAAAATAAAAATATAATTAAATTAAAGACAAAATATAAATGAATTCAATTAAATTGAATTAAAATATAATTAATTGTAAACACAATCGAAATAAAAGACTTCATTTTTTTGGCGCTTTTGAAGACATAACTTATGTTCACATAAGACATACCTTTAATCTTCAGAATTTGGATCCCTTTCTTGGTTTCCACACAAAATTCATAAAAGACGTCAAATATAAAAACTAATTCAAAGTCCCCTATATTTGTCGTAAAACTGATTTTATTTAAAAGAGACATTTCTTTCAAAAGTGAAAAGTATTTACTCATCAATAAGAGTAACGTTCTTTTTGTTTAACAAAAGATATGCTAATATTGAATAGGAGTGACGCCATCTATCAATAGAATGAGTCACAAATCATAACTGTTTTGTTTGTTTTGACTTTTGCTTTGATTGGCATTCGTTTGCATAACAACAACAAAATCGTCACTCAATTGATTCACATTTGCAGACATTTTTGTCTACAAACACTTAATCAGTATTAAAATCACAATTTAACGGAAAATCCGTTTGTTTTTACATTAATTTTAAATATATGATCAAAATTTTAGAGATTTTTGGCAAATATTTCTTCATTTAGAGGACAATAGACGACAACTGAGACCACTATTGGACAAAAGAAATACGTAAACAATATGTGGGAACCAAAGAAAGGTTTGTTTTAATTTGATTAAAACTCTCATTATTTTTATTAAATGTGTTTTATTTTGCATTAATTTTAAATAAAATTCAAATATATTTTATAATTAAGTGAATGAATGAGTTTTTAAAGCAATTGTTATCTCATTTGACAGCAAACACACCACAAGTGTATCCATCACTCTATGGACAGAATACTGGACCACAAATACCGCAACAGATGCAACAGTCGTTCCAATCGATGCCACACTATCCGCACTCAATGACATCTCAAATGGGACAACAGTTGAATTCAGGAATGGCTCAGGGTTTGGGTCCACCCCCTCCTTACAGTCCTTATTCTGAGTCACAGCAGCAACAGATGAAATATATGTCACAAATGGGTTATAATCCGAACCAATACATGGCTCCCACCAGTGGATCAGTGGGTGCGCCTCCAGTTATGCCAACACAACCACAACAGTCATTGGCCGGAGCACACCCTCATTCTTATGCCAATCCTTATCAGTCGAATCTTTACGCGAATCCGAATCTCTATAATCCATATAATCCGTACTCAAGTATTGGTTCCCAACCGGGCGGACAAACTGTAGTTATGCCGCACGGATTCGACGCCGGCGCCCGATTTGATGGTCTCAATAGACCTGTAATTCCAGTCAGTCGTCCAAAAGAGTGAAATAATTTTTAACTCTCTTTTATTTGTTTATAGCCTCCGCCTCCCGGAGTAGCGCCAAATGCGGCTCAAATGGCAGCACTTCAGGGACAGAACGTAGTGATTGGCCAAAAGAAGAGCTCATTCTTGGAGGGCGGCAGTAGTGGTGGTTACACCTTCTGGTAGGGGATAAAGAGCTGTCCAATAGTTTTTGAGTGGATTTCTATTTAATCCTTCAAATAGTTTCTCTAATATTTGTGTTTTTAAACAGTATTTTATGCAAACAAACGAAATGTGTTTCCAATTATATAAATCTGTGAATCACTTGAAATCATTTAAACTCCGATTAATCCCAATATTTAAACAAATCTCATCATTTGATTGGTATTTAATATAATAATTGTATTGATTTTGAGTTCAAAATCGAGGTTAAATAAAAACAGTTGTATTTCTTATCAATAAAATTGATATAAAAAATTTCAGTCAAAAAAACATTATTTTATTTTAAGAGAAAACCATTTATTAATTCAACTCATTTCTAATATCAAAGATTTTAACATTAAATGCAAGAAAAACAGCGAAATTCAAGTAATAATAGATTTAAAACTTAATATATTTGGCAGTCAATTGATTATTACTTGCATTCAGTCATTGCATCAATAGTTAGATTAAATTAAAGCTTTAAATAATTAAAAACCAATTTTAGGTATAAATTAAATTATTTAAAGTGAAGATAAGTATTAAAATTAAATGCAATCTTAAACTCAATCTTTGGAAGAATTTTAGGATATTTTTAAAAAAGTTTTAAAATTAAATATTTGGCGAATAATTAAAATTATATTAAATAAGAATTTGTTTGTAAATTGACTAAAATGTGGCCAAAAATATAATTATTTGATCGAAGAATTCAAGAAAATTAGAGTTTAAATAATTAATAAATAAAATTTTGTTTTACATTAAAATTGGTTCGAAAACTATTTACAGAAGAAGTGTTAAACTCTTCTTCGAATTAACCAATGGTTTAGTTGTAAATCACCATAAAATCTATTTAAAACAAATGATTCTAACTTTGAATAAGCGATCAAATGATTCAATGATCGAAACAAACGCTCGAAAAATAGTTGAGTAAAAAATTTATAACAAAAGGTTTGTTTCAATTCATTAACTGATCAGAAAATATGACACAAATGTAAAAATGTGATGAAAAGTATAAACAAAAGGGTTGACCAATTAATGAGTGTCGACAGTATGCACCTGTACCTGAGCCAAAACATTATGAGGCACTTCCAGTATGGTTTGTGGTAAGGGCTTTGAGTTCTTAAGGACTGTCTGTCCGACTAAAGAGGGCGAAGATGCGCGCGAAGAGTTTGTCGCATCTGATTGGGAACTGGTATTCATGAGACGAATCTTATCCCTACCGACTAGTAGTGGTTCGTTATAGGTGGGACCGGCCAATTCTGAGTCCTCGTGCGGTGTCATTGTTGAGTAGCCATGATCTGAGTCACCGCCGGGTCGTCTATAGGCAGGGTTTATGCGATACGGAGATATTTGAGCGGCGTTTTCAAAACTGACCAAAACTACAGCATTGGTGGGCGCTATTGCAGGGGTTTTCTCTTCCTGAGGTTCGCTCTCATCGTATTCGTTGTCGAAATGTGAGTGATTCAGACCATTGTCAGCCATAGAAGCAATAAAATGCGGTCCATTCCGGGCCGAATGATATCTATAGCAGTAAACGGAGAGCGCCAACATTATGAAGCAAATCATTATACCGCCCGCCACCGGTCCAACTGGTGCGCTATCCATCGGTACGTAATCTTCGGTAGCGTACGCCATATCTGGGATTTCATCGACATAAGGAGTCTTAGCCCCTAAAATACCACCAAAACATCTGCTTTGGTAATTGCAATAGGGTTTCTTGAGGGGTGTCTCTCCATTTCTGTCTAACTGACACCACTCACAGCCCAAAAGTCCCAAACAATCACTAAAAATAATAAAATTTTTGGTTAAAATAATCAGAAAAATGGTTTATTTTTATTACTTCTCTGTTTTCTTATTAAAACAATTCATTTCAAAACAGCTCTGAATATCGTTCAGCATATGTCTAACAATTGGAGCCGATTTCAAATGTTCGGCAAAAGGTGGACAAATTGGATTATGGTCCTCTTCATCAAACAATTGTCCGGTACAAACATTCATCTCAAGTGGGCACTCACAGGGACACTCACAGTCCGTCTGTTCCATTCGGTGACAGTTTAGACACAAACGATCGGTCTTTAAATAAAATGAAAAATAAATAAAAGAAGGAATGAAATGAAATGAATTTACCATTGAACATGGACAAAATGCTGTCACCGCATCACAAGTGTGATTCACAACACCAATGAAGACATTAGTTCCCGAGACAGCAGTGATTTGGTATTTGGCGCAATGGTCGCCATGAATTAGATTTGTCATAAGACCCGTTAGACTTGTATTGAACTGTTCAACAGATTAAGAGTTAAACCAAATAATAATATCGTTTATGAGATAATGGTTTACATTATAGAAGCGTTGAATCGTTCGGTCGGCAAAACTGTTGCACACATTCTTCTCTACAAAGTTTTTGTGATTAAGTAAATCGTTGGCCACAAGTGGTTCCTTATGTGTGATGTGCTGCTGCTCAATAGGTGCCTGTCTTATAGGTTCTACCAGAGAAGGATGGGCAATAAGATAACCTCTGTCATCCATGATGAAACATGCAATTTGGTCGACACCACAAATGGAACCGATATGTGTCTGAAGGAATTTATGGAAATATCCTAAAGTGAAGTCCATTGCCATCACTGCAACGATTTGGTCTTTAACTGAGTGAAGAGCTGCCGGTCTATTAAATAAATAGAAAAATTAGTTACACTCTATTGAAAAGTTAGGTCTAATGTCTACTTTGGTTCATGAATAGTATGGCTGAGCGTCACAATATAACCGGCGCCCCCAACATCCAGATATGGAGCAGTAAATACAATCTTTCCCGGATTTTTAATAGCCTTAATATACCATTCCCTTCGAGTTGGATCAAATGATTTTTCAGTGAGAGCACCCGGATATTGAAGGAACACTCCATTAGATGTTGTGATATACTTTCTGACGATATATTTAGACATTTCACTCGATTCCAATTTGGATTTCCAGTAAGGGATAATTCGGGTCACTGCATGCACATCACCTCTGACTCTACTCTTAAGTCCAGGATTGGCAATAAGTTTTGTGTTATCATTAAGGAACGCCATATATCTCTGAACAATAAGAGTGGTCTCCTCCTGTCTATCGTTATGATAAGGCGACAAAAATGCTTTGGAAGACAGGAATAGAGTCGCCGTTTCTAAAAAAAGTTAAATTAAAATCAAATGAATTGTATTCGAGTCCACAAACCTATTGTTGCCAATTGTTTTAAGTGACGGCACAGTCGCGGAGGGTTTGCACCCAAATCCAAACGATGGTATGCAAAGTGAGCCTCTTTAGCCAAAGGTGAGGTTACCGTCGGTTTCTTGTGATGATCATTATATGAGGCAATTACCACAATATATGGAGAAGAATGGACGCGACGCCAAATATAAGTCAAATTGGTTTTATCGCTCTCTAGTCTGCGCTCTCCATTTGGAATGGATAGTATTGAAGCTCTAACTTCTTTAAACTGTGGCTGTTGTTCGACGTGTTCGATGTCGGTGTGCATTAAGTGTTCGTGTGTTTGCTGTGAGGGACGACTGAATGATGGGTGATATATAGCGATGCCCTGAGTTTTCTCTATTAAGAAGGCGTACATATCTTCAGATATATCGAAATGTATTATATCTTCGGCTAAATCGGAGAGCGAGACATCCAAACCAACCACTCCTATCAACTGACCCATATGTATGACAGGTTTGCTCACAGATATGTGAATGTCTATCAATCGGAAAATTAATAAATCATTTCTAAAAAGTTAAGGAAAAGGTATTCAAACCTTTGCTAATGTTATCCCAAAAGGGAAGTGAAATATAAACAGATGAATGTGTGGGTCGACTCAGGACAGAATAAATGCCACTCAATGTGATGCTCAATTGCTCAGTAGTATTGACCTGAACCATTATTCCATGTCTTATTTTGGAGGCGTCGGGAGATTTGACATTGAATTTGGGAAAATTCATTTCTGCGATCTCTTTGAGGAAAGTTGTTTCGTACATAACTGGTTTGCTCTCATCTATCAGTGCGTAAGAGTTTATGACAATTGAATGGCTATTTCTGGTGACCTCTTTTGCTATCAATTCCATAACAAGCTTAGCGTCGGTTAAAGAAGATAACAGTCCTCGACTTATATAAACAATTAAGGCTTCGGATGGCTTTTGTTTAACATCTGAATAAAAACCGAATTCAATGAGAATTTTTAGATCTTATCTCAAAAGTAATTCAATTCAATTGAAAACTATAGGAATTTCAGACAATAATTTTGATTTCATTCAAACAGAAATCATTTTACGGTTCATTATATCATCATTTTTTAAAAAAGATTTAAAAGAGGAATAACCCAAAGAAACATTTTAAAGAAAAACCTACCATTGATGTCATCAAAAGTGTTGCTAATCATTTCAAAGGCTCGGGTCAGTCCTAATGCATGATTTGTTGGCTCATTGTTTCTCTGGAGGCTATCAATAAATCTTTGGAACTGATATTTGGTCTCGAAGTTGATATTTGCCATTCTTCTGGTCATACAGTCGCTGTTGGGGTAATTGACATCACTTGCGAGTGATATTAAACCTATTTTGTCGTTATGTGATAATGAGCTCAGAATATATTTGGAGACGGCTTTAGCGATGGCTAATTGGCGAGCAGTTAGGGCAGAGCCATGGTCTATCACCAATACTACATGCTTTGGTTGTGGCAGAACTGTAGATAAGTATAAATCACGATGTCTTTGGTAGGATTCGTCTATAGTTGTGTCGAAAGGCGTTCGACTCGCTATTAAATAACATAATTTTCAATTAAATTAAAATATAATGAAAATAATTGGAATAAAACTTAAAATTAGACCAAAATCTGATTTCATTGAAACAAAACTCATTTTACGGTTCAATATCTCATTTTGTTCCTAATTTCACCACTTTTTAGATAAATACTCAAAACAAATGATAAATATTAACAATAGCTTACTTTGAAATTCATTGAAGTCTTGATTCAGATGACAATTGCTGGAGAATGGCATATAAGCTGGATATTCTGTGTGGACGCCCCAAACAGACATAAAGTACTGCCACTTTATATTTGGCCATTTGTCGAGATTTGTGCGAAACTGATCCGTCAAATTGATTCCGGGAGCAAAAGAGCCATCGGTCAGAATAATTGGGGCGATATCACAAGACGTGGCTTTCGTTATCTGTGTATTGAAGTGATGGTCGAATTGCATTACAGCAGACAATCGTTGGTCACAACAAGTCCTCAATGTTGACATATCACCCGTTTTCTTGTGTATTCGGAAGAGTTCTTCCACTCTTTGCGATGTCTTATCCAACACTTTCGACAATTCCTCCAATTTCTTAGTCATCTAAAAACACAGAAAAAATATTTTTAGTTCAAAGAAAGCCATTCCTTGTAATCAAACAATTATTGGATTTAAATCAATAACAGACCTTTTGGGTGATGTCTTCAATAAGTGTTTCGAAATTGATGTTATGGTTGACAGTATTGAGAGTGTCTATAATCTGTTGCATATGAGTGACCCCCAACTCTTCAGTAAACATAGTTCTCGACCATTGAGTGAAATGTTTGGACACAACTTCCAAATGGGGTCTATTCTGGTCTTCGGCAATGATGTCAGCGCTTTCGGCGCCGTTTGAATCAATTTCATTATATAAGACATCATTATATCTGTCGCTGTCTTCCCGTTGTCTAACATTGAAGGCGTTGGACTTAATTAATAATAAGATAATTAAAGAAGAAATCGACAAAAAACGGATCGACGACTTGTTTGTTGACATTTTTTCGACGACTTTCCTATGAATTCAAATAAGTTTTTGTCGGCAATAGTTTTGAACACATTTTCTCTGATCCCATATCGCTTTTGTCTCAAAAGATGTCTTCAAATCTTTTGTTTGATCTTTGAATACAATTTAGTTTTAATTTTTATTATTTTATTGTTTTGAGTCTTCAATACTCTCTTCACTCAATATTCAATACAAAGGAGTCATTAACTCAACACTCAATACAATGGCTGAACACAACAAATACAGTCAAACACTCATCAAAAATAATATACTCTTAGCTAATCTTTGTAAACTTAAAATTAATATTTAGCAAGTTGAATTAAACAAAACAATTCACCAAAAACGAAATAATGAATTTAAATTGAATGAACTTCACATTTATATGAGTTTTAAGTAAAATTAATCTTGCATGGTTCAAGTGGATCTGCAGAGTATGCAAGACTGGCTCAGTTTATTGGCCAAAGCGGTGCCTCTCATTGGCTGACTATTCCTTAGAGCTATAAAACGTGAGAAATACTTTTCACAGTAAATACAGTGTTTGGTCCAAAAGGAAAGAGTCTTCTCTCTCTCTCTCTCCCTTTCAAAGTCCTCTTTTCCGACTGTGTTTCGGTCTCTCTTTACAATTGTATAACTGGTTTTTTCACAGCTTTTATCATTTATTTAG
>JAQFZI010000848.1:0-12594 GCA_034695605.1 Eupelops occultus
AATCTTTTTATTTCTTCCTATGTTGACTAAATTTCTATCTTGGATTCCTCCTATCTTGGACCTAATTCTTCCAGCCCCAAACAATCCAAGATAGGAGGTTTTACTGTAATTGTCTTTTTTTACGTAAAACAAAAAGCGTTTAATTTCTAAAATCAAATGAATTCCGAGAAACGGTTTGAGAAAAACAATTTCGGACATTGACTTCAGATTCAATGAAATCCTTGAGAAAAATAATCAAATAAAATATAGATAAAATACCCAAAAACCGAGCTATCAAGGTATGTATCAAGGTAATTTAATCATGTTCATTAGGTAAAGATGTATTTCATAGATTAGTTAATGACAACAAGTTTTACAAACAAAAGTTAAAAGTAATTAGTTTTACATTTTTTGAATTCTAAGATTAAATGACACATCAATTGATTGGAAGATTCGAAGCCAATGGTTGTGACAAATAGACCGTCAAAGAGATCATTAGGACTCATATTCATAGAATTGAAGCATATATTGTGTCCCATATTCTCTATTGTCAACAATTTTAACAATTGCTTCAAAATAGTCTTTCTTTGAAATAAAAACACTCAAACTTTTTGGTGAATTTGGAGTAAAACTTGAAATTCAGTGACAAAAAGCACTAATTATTTTCGTCGGAATTAAAAGCGAATCCAAACAAAAATGTTTATAAATTGAGTGTCGACTCAATTCTTGCTTCAAAATTGATGACAAAATCGCAAAACTAATGACTATTTAATAGCAAAATAAATGAACCATTGATTCTCTTCTCAGGTTTTAAAGGGAAAAAAATTGAGTCGAATAATAGCTAATCGACAGAAACCGGAATCTTTTGATTCTTTAATTGAAAACAATTCATTGATTATTAGATTATTAGATTTTACACACTTTTCTGAAGCATTTTACTCATACCTTTCCTTCAATAAACAATTAAAGGTCAGTGATCTTTCAAATATTATAAGCAGAATGCACAAGGTTAGCTTATGTTAAGTAACCCATATAAAATTGTATTTAAAGAGATTTGGGAACAGGGTAAATTATGCATGGTTTAATTATTAGGTATATTCGCACAAATTTAAATTACTTATAATTATATTCATAGTATATCAACGCATTTATTCAATAATTAGTAAAACTTATAATTAAATTTAATTTTTTCTCAAAAATTGTTAGTCTTTTGTTGACTTACAGTCAATCCAAGAGTTATTCCGATCAATGGGTCATCAGATCTCTTCAAGTCTTTCCTGGATTTGATTTTAATTATTGGTTTCTTCAAATAATTGCTCTCAAAAATGATTATAATCATAGAAATTGAATCAAGACTTTTGTCAATAACTATAAGAAAACAAATAAAAATCAATTTAATTGCGTTTTAATTGATTGAAGTCAACTATTAATATATTCCCAAAAATGGTTGCCTTTTCTAAAAAGCCATCAAAAGTTCATTAGAATTGAAAAAAAATTTGAATAAACTATGAATATTCCCAAACATTATAAGAAAATAAATGCTAAAAGCGTTCAAAATTTTATTACAACTAATTAGTATTCATTTAAACTGATTAATAATAAATAAATTTGATTTTAAATAAATATTAATTTGTTTCCAAACTTAAACGACAATTAATTTAATCTTTTATTGATCTTTGAATTAATTAGCAATAAGTGAAAAAATGATTTCATGGGAAGAAAATTTTCCAAATTTTTTCCGATAAAATGTTCAAAAACTATTCAAAATGGTAGAGAGTGACTAATTAGTAATTGGTAATTACCTTGCTATTTATTTAATCATTGATCAAATAATACTTAATAACACAGTTTTAAGGCGAATGAATACTTTATTTATTTCAGTTTATGATTTTAATGAATAAAATTCGTTGTTTAGTAAATATATTCGTCGAAAAACATTAAACATTAAGTAAAACATTTGATTAAAAATATTCGGCACTTAATTACAAACTCAAACATTAAATTCAAGGAAAAAAAGATGAAAACTACAAAATGATTTAAAGGAATCAATTTAAAACCAAGAGTCAAATATTTGTCGGTTATTTAAAACAATAACAAAAGTTTAATGAACTATAATTAAGTCCAATAATGTGTTTGAAAATTGTTGGCCAAGTCTTTGATGTTTTACTACTTATTATTCAATAATAAAATGTTTTAATAAAAACTTAGGGCATTCCTCAACGTTTTCCTTTGTATTTTCTCTTTTCCAGTAACTTATTATTAGTGGTCTCAAGATTTTTGAGAGTCAACTGATCGTCAAAATCAACTCTCATTGTTCTCAAAGCCTGAGTCATCTCTTCCTGGACTTCTGGCCATTGTTCCTGATCTTCACGAAGAACTCGCACTGAATGGAGTGGTGTTTGCGGCACTTCTGCGTAGCGCTAAAATCAAATCATAAATACATTAAATAAATTATTTTTGATTAAATGAAAGTCAATATAACATTCAGAGTAAAGGAATGCAATAATCAAAGGCTAAGGCATTGACTTTAATGGGTTATTGTCTGAAACTAAGTGTAATGCAATAAATCAATTATTAATGTATTTTGGATGTCGTCTGAAGTATACAACAAATCAATGATTAAAATGTGTGGGAATTTAATGAATATTAATAGAGATGTCAATGAAATTAAATGAATGAAAACTTACAGCAATCCAATTGTGTTTCATAACATTTTCAATGGTTAATCGTTGAGCCGGATCTGTCTTCAGTAAGCCTTTAATCAGATCCTTAGCTATAAAGGAATGGGATGTCTCATTATATTGCAAATAATTAACATTATATTTGTTTACTGACCATCTCGTGATACATGTCTCCACTCAGGATCTGGAAAGTCATACTGTCCCGCTCTGATCCTCTTTTTCATACCGGGAGATATGGCTAACCCATGATTGCTATAAAAGGGAGGATATCCACACAAAAGTATATACATTATTACTCCCAAAGACCACAAATCGCTAAAAATAGAAAAATAATTGAGAAAAGTTCTAAAACAATAAAATTTTATGAAATACCAGCTCTTATCATATTTTTCTGGTCCCAAGACTTCTGGTGCCACATAATATGGTGTATAACACGGCGTTTGAAGAGATAGCGTGTTTGATGTCTCTTTTGCAAAACCAAAATCAGTTAATTTAAGAACACCTGTACTATCGCTTCGGGTATATAAAAGATTTTCCGGTTTGATATCCCGGTGCGCGATATCCATAGAATGCAGGTATTGTATGGCTTTGCAAATGTCGTGCATTATCTCTGCGGCTTCCCTTTCGGTGAATGCATTCTCTGCTCTGTCCTGAATCCTCTGAAACAGTTCTCCCCCTTCCATACTATCCATCAAAACATATAATTAGTAAACAATTAAATAATAAGAAATCAATTGACAAACCATTCCATAACAACGAGAATACATTTATGTCCGTTATATGAGTTTTCATAGACATCGATCACATTTACGATGTGTTTACAACCACTGGCTCTCCAGTGGAGCTCCACTTCACGACGAGCTTTATTGCTATCGCGTAAAACCTACGAAACAAATGTAAAAATAAATATTTCTTTGACTAAAACATTGAATAATAAGAATATTTAGTTTCAAAACTATTCATAAGGTCTTACATAACGATCAGTTTCATCACTTAAACGCTTCGCTATAATTAACTCAATTAGGAGTTCAAAACTCAAACTCGAGTTCACAAATGAACTAATTTTATGCAAATTATATAAGAATGAGATCACAATTCATAAAAATTGATTATTTTTGTTGGCATTAAATCTATTATTAAAGAGTCTTTAGTTTACGAAATATATATTTGAAAAATTTAGCCCCGATTTCAATATATGACAAATCAAATGTGTATTCTTTAAATTAATTGATCATTTTTCTTATGTTATGCTTAAGAATGCATTTACGGGCCAACAGTTTTCATAACAAATTTCAAATATAAATATTTTGATTTTGAATTTTTGAAAACAAAGAGTAAAATTGATTGAATGATTCAAACATATTTGGGAAATGAGTCACTCAATGAGAAAATGCCCTCAAAAATGTTCTTTTAAGGCACAAAAACTAAGTTTAAACAATTAAATAAATGTTGAAAGTAACATGCTCAAAATTTTATGCGATTTCACTCGAATGACAACACTTTCTTCATTTGAAAAAAGTATAGAGAAGTGAAAAATATTTATGTAATGACTGAACAATTCATAGAAATAATATCTTTTTCTGAAAAATTATCAAAATTAACAAATTTATCAGTGAATATGCAGTGCATAAATCAAATCAAACAGTTACCTTGCAATCTTGGAAATAAGGAACAATTGACTATTGTTTCATTTAAAATAGGATTTTTAAAACAAAGGATTGCTTTAAAGTTTAAACAGATTTATATTTTGATTTTAATGTAAAAACCTGCTTGATGCTTCGTATTTAGAAATTATCCTATTATAATGGTAATTTTAATAATTGCAGAAACAAGTTGACTATGAATAGAAACCATGTTAAATAAATATGTACTAATCAAGTTTACTATTGATATGAAATAGATAATAAGTGCAATCAGGGCAAAAATAGGCAAATAATTTCAATAATAGAGAATTGTTACAAATATTTTCAATGATTAAATGAATCCCTTTATTATTAAAGTTAGGCTAAAGTAAAACATGAATTAAATGAACAAAAATCATATCCATTGGTGATTATCAGCGTTTGTTTCTAACTTCAAGGTTTTCATTAATTATCACAAATCGCAAGAACTATGGCTTTCAGTTCAAAAATTAAAATAATAAATAAATAAAATTAATAATTATATTAAATATTAAATATGAGATTATAATATAATATTAAATTGCAATTCAAGACATTTAATACATGACTAAAGACACGATTTTTGCACTGAAATAAGAAAAATATCAAATTCTTGTTTATTATAAAAGTGAAAATTTTAAATAATAATTGAAATTATTTTTTCACCAAATCTTAGAGATAATCAAATGACGCAAAATATTTAAAAATATATAATTTTAGTAAAACTTATGACACATTTAATACACAAATGTTTCAAATATTTTCCAAATTAAAAGCATCGAAAATAATCTAAACTAATGAAAGATATATTTGAATTCAACCATTTAATAGATAACTTTCACTTAAATAGAAAATAAAAAAGGTAAATTAAAAAATAATAAAAAACTTGATTTATACTAAAACTTTCCTTGTTGCAATCCAAAGATTAAGAGACGTCGAACAAAATGTAATTTAATATTTTTAACATTCAATTAATCATTTAATATAAACTTTGAATAAAAGTGAAATTAAAACTGAAAAATATTTCATCATTTGATAGAAGTCCCACACATTTCACTCAATTCATTATAAAAATGTTATAAAACTATTCGAGGAAATTGTCATCATTTTCTGGGAGCAAACAATGGGATTAAAATAATAGTTTTATTTTGAAATCGTGTGAAATACGTCTGAAATCAATTTTATATATTTTGAGATCACTTTTACTTTAGTTTAAATATTTATAAAAAATTTATAACAAAACTATAATTTTTGTAATAAATTACTCGAATTTATTATTAAAACGAAAGACTCTTTTCAAGGGAATGACTCATTTGAAATATAATAGCCTTTAACTCAATTCTGAGGGACAAACAGTGCCGACGGCTTCAATATTTAAACCTTTAGCTTGAAGTATACCTAGAACACTATAATTAGAAGGTAATATGCCCACTCAAATTTATGAGCTTGCAACAATGAAACAGCAAAAGGTTAACTCCATTAAAATTCGCAACTTTTGACAATTATGATTGTTTACGATCATTCTCTCCGCCCATTCCCTTTAGACATGTCATTCGGTATTAATCTTTTGTTTGTTAAGCGAAATGTTTTAATTAAAGTTAGCCATTAAATAATTGAACACTTTTTATAAAAAGCATTAATAATTAGATCCAAAGATTGTTATCTCCACAAAAATGTCAAAACTTCAGCAAAAAGTTGAGGAAAATTAATATTTAAATGAATTTCAATGAAAACAACAAATATTCAATGAAAACGACTAATAAAAGTGAAGACAATTTCAATTAAAATACAAAAAATGATCTTAAAAGAGGACCCGGATTCAAATTTGAACATAAATTCAAATAGATCCAAGGACACAGACCACCATCTCCATTATCACAAATATAACCGGCTTAGTCTTGAGCAAGTTATTCAGGGTAAAAATAATTGAATTGTTAGGGCATATATCTTAAGGCATACCTTTAGGGCAAACTTCTGTCCATTAATTTTATGCCAACACTCGACAACTTTGCCATTGATTCCAAGACCCAACACTTTTTCGGTGATCTTATAATCGTTGGTAATTGGATGTGATTTTGCTTTAAATGATTTTTGAGACATAATATTGTGTTTTGTTTATGAAAACAAACAAAACTAAAAACGACTATAAAATTAAGAACTAAAACAGTTTGTGAAGAAAAGTGAGTGAAATGAACTCAACTCAACTCAAACACTAAATTAAACTAAAAAATAATTAAAACGAGTGATAAAAGAAATATTCGTTCAATAAGTTACACCTCGTTGTATGAAATCCAATGTTTTAGAGCTTAAAATAAAAATTTCCCGATTTATTACTGAATAGGCTATGAATTGGTTCAGTATATGAAAGCATTGCTATCTTAAGGACTAATATCAGGTTTGAGAGTCATTTGTATGACGAAACTTAAACGAAATGATACGTCTTTAGTCACGTGACTTAAGTACAAAATCGCAGTTCAAACCAGTGTATTGTCAATCATTCAAATTATTGCACAATAAGTATGACATTTATTGAAGCATTTATTGATTTTTATTGCGAAATACTTTAGACAAAAGGTTTTTATCCATAGAAGATACAGTTTACCATCCTTTTATTACTCATTAAGGGGAACTCAACTTAGGGTAACCCCCGTAATAGCCCCTAAACTAAAAGCATACACGTGTATAGAAATTACGTTTTGTTTACTTTGCACTCAAAACTTTTGAGTCAAAACATGTGACAAACATATGATTGGATTTTAAATTTTAAAAAATGAATGTTTACTTATGAAGAGCCCAATTGCGTTAAATTGTAATTATGTCGAAATCAATTAAAGAAAATCTGATGAAAATCATAATTAATGACAATTTGGATGAATTTAAATTAGTTTCAAAGTCATTGCAATCACTAAATGAAGCAATAAATGAGAAATCGTTAGACAATTCACTCCATTTGTGTCCAATTTTTAACTCAATTAAAATTTTTGAATATTTAATGACTGATTGTATTCAACAAATTGATGTCAATTTGAAGAACAAAGAGGGAAAGACTGCTCTTCATTTGAGCGCACAATACAAACGTTTGAAGTGCTGTCAACTCTTACTGAAGACCAGAAAAACAATTATCGATCCGTTAAACAGATCCGATTGGAGTCCATTAATGTTGGCCTTAACTAAAGAAAATAACTTCGAAGTGATTGAGCTATTGATTGAACACAAGGCAAGTCTAAGTCTTAAGAACAAAGATGGCTGGAACTGCTTTCATATTGCGGTTAGAACAGGCGATCTTGCACAAATTGAATTACTGACTCACTATTGTGATAAACAGCAAGGCCATAATGTATGCGCTAACCTAACCAAAAATGGGAGATCTCTTTTCCATACGGCTGTGAGCCATGGCCTCTATTCAGTGGTAGAACTGTTGTTAGAGGACCCTCATTATTTAATTCGAGGTGATTCAGCAGATTCTTGTGGTATAACTCCTTTTGTGGAAGCGCTCAGAAATAATGACATAAAAATGTGTCGACTTCTTATGCAAAAACAAAAGTATACCAGGGGCCCATTTTCGTCCGATGCCCTTGGCAAAACTTCACTCCATGCCAGCGCCGAATGCAATGCAATCGATTCCATCAAATATTTAGTGAATGAATTTAATTTTCCAATAAATTGTGTGACAACTGTCGGGTTTTTAACTCCACTCCATTACGCCGTCAAAGAAGGACACAAACAAACCATTCAATTACTTTTAGATTTAGGCGCAGATATGCATCAAAAGGACTATAAGGAGAGAAGTCCTTATGAATTGGCGATTCTCCTCAAACGACACGATTGCGAACAAATTTTCCGGTAATACATATATTTTGTTTAAATTTAAACCAATTGTGTCTTAAATTAATTCAAATATTAATAATTATTTAAACAATTTTCTGATTTTTTTCAGGGATTTTAAAAAATGTAATTAACTTTTAAAAAGTAAATTCAGAGACAAAGACATAAAGAATGGCTTTAGAAGAGCCGCCATAAAGGTTTCCGTGATATAACTTAACCTCTAATTCCAATTCAATGTCTTGGGGGCCTTGAATTGGTTTTACTAAAGAGACCATCGCCTCATTAAAAGCTACTCTTCTTAAATGAAAATTGTCTTCAGTGGCCGCAACCACACCATAAGCGCCTACTTTTGCTGATTTCAATTTAAATTCAAACTGGACAGTAGTCACAGAAAGTACAGGTCCTCTCATCGTGAATAAGTCGAGATAACCGGTTGGAGGTATTGTCATATTAGAAGTAAAAGTCAAGTAATTGTAAGAATAAGCCAACGGTTCTCTCAAATCTTCCGAAACGCATGACTGGTCCGTACAGACAGCTGTTCCATAACTTTTCTTACAACGACTGATAATTTTTATATTATTATTAATTAAATAATTAACTCATTTTAAATATTCAAACCTCTTATGATTTTTATCCCTTTCATAACCGGCCGGACATATGACTCGATTGCATTTATAACTTCCTCTGGTATTCAAACAGATCTGGTCTTCGCCTTTGCAGTGAATTTCGCACTCATTTATGTCTATTGTTTAAAAAAAATGTAATAAATAAATTGATTTTCAATATAAAGCAAACCGTGACAGGTCCTGTTATCTTGTGCCAGATTATACCCATAAGGACATGAACACCTAAAAGCGCCGGGTGTGTTATGACAGGTACCAACACAAAGATAATAGCTATCGGAGACGTGTTTATCAGCAAATTCTTGGCACTCGTCGACATCAATGCATGTCCTCTTATCCTCTCCCACCTTATAACCTGACTCACAGGTGCACTGATAAGAGCCCCAAGTATTGAAACATCTATGGGAACAGGTATGGTATCCCTCGCATTCATTAATATCTTTACAGAAGCGACCGCTTCCATCCTCTTCAAAGCCTGGTTTACAACGACAACGAAATGAGCCCTGGGTATTCACACAATCAGAGGTGTCGGGCGAACAGACAGTAGAACCATATCGTTGACACTCATCTATGTCTTCGCACACTCTTTCCTGATTGAGGACATAACCCAAAGGACATTCGCAAATGTAATTTCCCGGTCGGTTTCGACATATTTGCCTCCCTGTGCACATATGAGTACCCACAACGCATTCGTCAATGTCTTCGCAGGCATTACCTGAAATGCTTGATATTGTTTATTAAATTAAAACAAACCATTTATACCATATTTATTAAGTTGATAGCCAGGAGTGCAATAGTGGGTACACCTGAAACTGCCCACTGTATTAATGCATTTCTCATTCGGAGAGCACGGGTTGTTTAGACATTCATTTATATCCATACATCTACTGTATGTATAGTTAAACATTTTTCCGACACCGCAATCATTGGTCTGACAGGTGCCGTCACTTAATAAGTGGTAACCGGGAGGACAACTAATTCGATCGCATTTGAATGAGCCATCAATGTTTCTACATTGAAATCCTTGGCCACAATTATGATTATTGAGCGCACATTCATCGATATCTTCACACAAATCTGTTTCTGCATTAATAGTATAACCGGTGCCGCAGTCCTGTACTCGAACGCAATGATAGGAACCAATAGTATTGTCACATCTCAAAGATTGATGACAGGAATGGGTTCCCATTTGACATTCATTGACATCTTTACACTCACCCGTCAACACATCTTTGGTATAACCGGCCTATGGTTTAAATATATTTAGAAAAGTAGAACATATTATTCAAGCCTTTATAAGAGGCTGTCCCCAACAGACCTGACAGTAGCAAACATAACTTCCAATTGTATTACGACAGGATTGGTCTCTACGGCAGGGTTTATATTCCGTTTCACACTCATTGATGTCTTCACATTCTCGGGACCATCGGTTCCTTTTAAAGCCTGGACTACAGTCTTCCTCTTCAATATTGGATGACTTCATTGGTATGCAGACAAATGATCCTTCGTTATTGGCACAGTTATGAGTGGCTAAATTACATGAGTGCTGACCTATTCGGCACTCGTCTATATCTTCGCACTGATACGTAAGTTTAGAGAATCTGAAGCCTGGCCTACATTTTGTTGGATCTATTATTTGTTGAGTTGTCGTCGTTTCAGTGAAAGTCTCGACCACTTCTTCGCAATAATAGCCGCCAACAGAGTTAATACAACTTTCAATCGGTTCCTGACAATTGTATTGCTTTTCTGCACATTCGTCGATATCAATGCAATCTCTTTCGCCGTTCGGCCCCTGTTTGAAGCCGGGCGGACAAGTATTACCGATCATAATACAAGTGAATGAACCCAAAAGGTTTTTGCAGACATGCGTTAATCGATTGCAATTATCCGTCTTTTCGAAGCACTCGTCGGTATCTAAAAGTAGTTATTTTAAAAAGGTTTTAACTTAACTCAAGGATTAATTTCAATGTCTTTTTAATGAAAACAAAAATATTTGTTGAATTGAATGATTAGATAATGAATACAAATTAATAGGATTACCAGCACATCTCCTTTCCTTAGGATTCCATTTATAGCCAGGAGGACAGTGAGGGGTTTCTACAGCTCTTTCTTCATGTCTTTCAGTTCTTCTGACGCACTCAAAACCGCCGACAGTATTAGAACAGACTTCAGTTCTGAGATCGCAGTTATGGGTCTTTTCTTCGCATTCGTCGATATCAACACAATGTCTGCCATCGTTTTCTAATTGATATCCTTTAAAACAAGAGCATCGAATTGGACCGACATCTGCTCCAGGATCGTAGCAATTATGCGAACAGGGAGAAGAACTGGTATCACAAATACTGACTGTCACTCCTAATCATAAGATATAACATAAAATAGGGTTATCTCTAATTCGTTAGAAATTAATATTCAAAATAAATGTTTACTCAAACACTTGAAAGTCAATGAAATACTATTCAATGTTTATATTTCTCACCACTTCTTCGGGAACTGATTTCAGAACTGCTATCTCTGATATTTTCAACTTTATGCTGTGAACAGCATTCATAGTAGACGTCTTCATAGGGATAACCTAGGCCAAAAGTGCCATGTGCATTAAACGTGCAAGGAAAGTTATCTCTACCAGCCATAAGTCCCAATTTGCAGGACAGGCAGCAGTCTTGTGTCGACTCATTGGCCACTTTACTAACAATGGCTCTGTGAAGTGCATTGCATTGAGAATTACTTTTTGCCAACGCCTTTCCTTCTTCACAATTTCTTGACCTGTGCTCTCGTATGCAACAGATCTCAACAACGAGTTCGCACTGTTTTCTCCACTCAGAATCAGTGGTCAGTCTATCAAATGAAGAATTATGGAAAACACACCCTGCAATTGGCATCTGTTTGGCTCGAGATGTGCCCAAATCACAACATCTTTCGAGTAAAAACTCATAATCTTTCGATAATTTAATTACAATTAAAAAAAACATAAGTTTTTATAATGAAAAATATGTATAAATAATAATACCGTCATATCGGGTGTTAACAACACTTTTAATGCCATAATTAAATAAAACAATTAAAACAAAATTCCAATACATTTTTAAAACAAATTAAATGATATTTTGATGACTGAAAGCCATTTCTAATCACAGTTTGAACGAAAGGAAAAGCAATATTTGAATTCAAAATTTTTATAACCAATCAATAGATTTTGGCGTCAAATCAACTAATTATTACTCAAATTACGGACTCTTTAAGTGCTGTTTCTTTGCTTTTCTTATCACTTAAACTATACATAAGTTATTTACAGATAAACGATGAGAAGATTTTCTTCTTTTTTTACTTATCTCAAAATTAATGAGTTCTTAGAGATAACTCATTTAAAGGCCGAAAATAATAATAATTTTTTAGTCAAATTCATGTCTTTCCGTTGACTCAAAATCAATGCAACAAAAGATGTAATAAAACAAAAGAAGACTAATCTTTTGATTTGCATTTTCTTAGATCTGCTCACAATTTGTGAAAATATGAAAATAATTTTAACGAAAAACAAATTAAATCAAAATTTGAGACAAAATGTGGTCAAAAACTACCGAAAAGTTGACGAAATCAGTGAATAAAACGGATAATAATTCAAAAGTGAATTGAGTTTTAAGTTAAAGGCCTTAAATCTCGTGAATCCATCAAATTGTTTGAATAATTTTAAATCACATCAAAAGCATTTATCCAGAATCAATTGTTTCACGTGAGGATAAATCAGTTATTATTTAAAATCAGTTATTATTTAAAATCAGTTATTATTTAAAATCAGTTATTATTTAAAATCAAAAAACGTTAGAA
>JAQFZI010000849.1:0-12591 GCA_034695605.1 Eupelops occultus
TAGATTTTGATATCAATTTTTCGTATTTTTTTGAATGAAATTCATGTAATAAATCATTAATTTTTTGATACAAGTATTGAACGCAATATAAATAAAATTCATTTTTTGTTATCAAAAATCTTTTATATAAATTCCTCTTTTGTCTGATTTTGGTTTTAATTTCTAAAGGAATACTATTGGACTTTATTTGACTTAATTTCAATTCAAAATTTTTATCACGAATCTTCAAAATATTATCAATCATTGTGTCATATATTTCATTTATATTTCTGTTTTCGTCAAATATTTGGTCCCAGTTAACTAAATTTAGGTCATTTTCAAAATGTTGTAAACTATGTTCATCGCTATAATTACGATATGTTTTATCAATTTTTACACAACTTTTATGTGAATTTATATTTAATTTAAAGCTTATTAGAAAATGATCACAAGTAGGGGTAAGACTATCAAGGATTTCAATATCTTCAACTAAATCATTGTTATTCACAATTAAATGATCTATTAGTGAATTATTTGTTGAATATTTAATATCTGTTGGATATGTAAACAATTCAACTTTTTGTGTTAAACCAAATTCATTTAAAATATTTTTATATTCTTTTACTATATCTTTACATTTATCTAAGAAATTAATATTTGTATCCCCGCAAATTAATAAATAGTGATCAGGATAATTAATAGAGATATTTTTGATGAATAGTCTTAGTTCTGTTAGTACAGTACTATTAGGATTAGGTCTGATATAAAGAGATGTTATTAAAAATTTTCTTTTTTTAAACAGAAGATTAGCTGTAATTGACTCAAAAGATTGAGATTTTATGTTAACTTCGATAGACTTCAATTCATTTTTAATGCCTATTATTACACCACCACCATGGTTATTCCTATCTGACCGATAGATTATGTATTTATCATTAATCAATGAATTTGTTATATCTTTATCTAAATATGTTTCACAACCACAGAATATATCGATATTAAATGTTGAAAGATAAGAATTAAAATGTGTTAACTTATTTCTAAGGCTTCTAAAATTTAAAGAGATCATGTTCAGTTTTCTGCCATTTAAATTTGGGTTTGTTGTGACCCTCTTTGGCCTAAAAAACTGTTAGATAACGGATTGGTTGTAACACATTGTGAGTGGTTTTGATAAAAATGAGGAGGGATTTGATAACAACTATCGCATCCTTTGATTGGCATATATTGGTTTTGATTGAATCGATTCGGATTATCATTGAAAGACCCATTATTTAAATTTCGATTATATCTATAGTTTTTATAATTACTATTATAATAGATTCGGCGGTTGTTTTGATATTCCCGTCCGTTCCGATTGTCGTTCCGATTGTTGTGGTCTTCTCTCCAACTTTGATATTTATGATGTTTATGATGATTTTGTGGTCGATTTTGATACCAGCGCTTCTTATTTCTTCGGAAATTTGATTCATTGAAGTGATTTCTGGTATCATATCTTTTTTCTTTCATTTCAATGATATTATCGAAAATCATCTCAACTTTTTGGTCGATAGTTAATTGAGAAAACTTTTCCTTCATTTCAATAATGTTGTTGTCGTCAGAGTTTTCGTTGTCTTTCGAGTCATTTGTTGAATCATTCAAAGTTTGATCGGAATTTTCCTGACTTTTCGACGAACTTTGAGAAGAGTCTCCATTTTTATTAACAGATTTATTGTTTTCACTTAATTTTAATCTGTTTTTGGTGTTATTTTCATTCTTCAAAGACTCTTTAATTCGTTCCAAACTGTCCCGAACTATATTATATTTCTTTTTACTTAAAGTACTAATAGTTTCGAGAATCAGATCACTTTCTTTATTAAACAATTTTAGTGACATGTTGTCAGTCAGTCAGTCATTTCATTGAATCAGAATAAGTTTTGATGTGAAAATCAAATATTTTATTTGTTTAATGACTTAATGAAATAATTGGTGTTGTCTTTAATCGTTTAAACTATTTCTTTAATGAGTTCATTGGCTTTGATCTCATTATTATTCAAACTTTTTATTTAATTTTTTAGTTTTGATAAATAATCAGTGAATTAGTCAATAAAATAGAGCCAATGCTAACCAATTATTTTCTTCTTTCTCTCAATTCATTAAATTTTTATCTTATAATTGTCTCAAATTTGAAATCAAGAATAGAATTATATATCTTTTTACTCATTAATTATGGACTAAAAATATGAGATTTTTTCCTTAAAGTTTTGATTTTATTTAAACTATTTTATAGTATTTTCTTTCTTTCTTTTAATATTTGTTTTTTTCTTATTATTCAAATGATGGCAACCCTTAACGTCGGCTAAAATTATATAATTTTGTGGAAAACTGTCAGAACATACATAGAGTTAATCAAAACATTAAGTTTTGAATAATTTTTTTTGTCGACAAATGAATACATAATTCATTTTTGGCTTAAAGCGAATGTTTTGAAAGAAATGTTTTGACTATTTTTAGGTTTTGGCTCAACTGATGACAGAAAACGCTCATTTATTACCTCCCGCCTGGGCTTATAACGCACCCGCCTCCCCATCCAATACATTTGCGGTAAATTTAATTTCCTGTCTCTTCGCTTAATTCGTTTTATTGAAAGACATTTCTTTTTGAAAAAATATTTACTTAAAATTTTAATGCATTTCATCAAATCCTTAATTGAGAAAAAATTTGATTTGAGAATAGCTAGGTCATTCCAGTTCCTCTGATATTCTAGTTTTTTAAATAGTAATTAATCAAAGTCTTCCAAATGATTATTTTGAAAGACATAAAAAAGATTGTACTCTAAATATAATTATATTTTTTCTCTTTTGAATTGAGTTTCAAATCAAACCTCTTTTTTGAAATGAAAAAAGAGTAGAAATACTTTGTATATAAAATTATTTATTGTATTTCTGTTGAATTTGTGACCCTTTTGTGTCAAAAGAGTCACTTTTCACCCAAAACTTCTGAGAATATGCCATAATTTTAAACCAATTGAAATCTCGTATGAATTTTATTTCAGTTCCAATGACTTCATTTGTTTTTATTTTTGTGTTTCTCTTCCCTTAAACTTAAATAATTTCATTGAAATGCATGCTTTGAGTCCACATTTTTTGTGCAACAAAACAAAAATTGAAATTTAATCGAAAAATTGAGTCCAATGTCGGCTCAAAATAGGGTTTAATTCAGTTCCGTTTGATATTCATCTCAACATTATTTATAGTTATCTTCCATTTAGTAATTTCATCGTCTCTTCAAATATTTGATGATATAATCTTGTTCCTTTTATATCAATTTCCCCAAAGTTAAAACTGCTTGAACCAGATCATCATTATTTTAACCATAGATATTTTAATTTTTATTACTTGATAAGTATTTGATTTGTCCCTAAAAGTACCATGTTTAATCGAATGGTTTTAATCTCTTCCTATTTTCATAATTAAAGATTTAAATTTATTTTGATTATAAAAAGTTTTATTGCCTAGCTAATTTTAAACTGTTGCCAAGTTAATTTGATGCAATTAGAATATGAACCAATCTTTTAAATTGACTTTCACTTAATTTAATTGCTTGTTATCATAAAATAAGTTATCGGTGTATTTAATTTGATTGCTCTTCGAATTTAGTGTTTATTTTGTCTGCAATCAAATTATTTTTATTATTATTTGCGAAACAGATTAGAGTTTTAAAAATATAAGCATGATAATATTAACATCATTTACAACATTAAATAATTTAATTAGTTGTGTAGGCTTTTCGTTAATTCCAATTATTGATTAGAAGTTTAATTAAATTTTTATATCTTATTAATGGATTAGTTATCAAAATAATGTTGAATCGAAAGACATTTCCGCCTAAAGTGAGAAATGTGTCTGAAATTTGTTAAATATTTGTCTGCAAATGAGAAGCACTTGATTTGCATTTAATTATTTATTAGTGAAAGGAGTGTTTTATTAGTGTTTACTATTGATTTGGTTGTGGTTCCATTCCATGTGATTTCAATTTCAGGTTCAATCTATTCAATCAATTCCGACAAAACCTGTCAGAAAAGAGAGTTTCAGTCCCACAACCAATACCAGTACTTCTACTTCCACTACAACCTCTGCCACAGAAGGACAGGTGATCACCAAACTTATGGTCTATTGTCTGCATGCCTTTAGTTTTGGTTATGAGTTTCGAGAGTTTTTTCATTAATTTAAAAATACATTTACTTTGATTTTTGGGACCTTTTTCTCGTCTTTTGGTTATTTTTCTAATTGTTATACAATTGAATGCATTTCTTGTCATTAATTGAATTATTTTGAAACCCAATCAGGAATTAGCAGAAAAGGCAGAGTTTGAGAAACAATTACTTGAATTAAAACTAAAACAACAGAAGAGAGAGTCAGAGGAAGATTCCAAATGGTTGGCCAACGAAGAAAAACAATTATTGGCTTCAGTCAAACGAATATCTTTATGTGATTCCGAACAGAATAATAATGAGTTGAGGCCTCGTTCGCCCATCAATCCAGTGGTCGAATACAGTATGACTCGTTTTAACTATAATTTTCTTTTTACACTTCACTGACTTTTTTATTAACATTTGTTTGAAATCTATTATTATATGAAAAGGTGTGCCATTAAATCATTCCAAACCGATAGCAAACGGGACCAACACTTCCAGTACTTTAAGTACTTTAAGCAGTGTTTCGATCGGTTCAAACACTTCAACACCTTTAGAGCCGTCGCCAACAGTAGAATTCGACAGATCCGATGATGTCGTTTATCACTACACTATGAATGTTGTCACTGCTGTCCGATGTTTGTTACAGGGCGTACAGGAGGCCAGAGTCGACCAATACCTTGAATTAGTGAAGGTATTGAACCTAAAAATGATTTTTGTTTTGTTGAAAAACCACTTCTTTTGTCTAAAAAAACTTATTCTCTGTTTGATCGACAGGCGGTCGGCATTGAATTGAGAGGTCTGTTGGCGAGTGTCGACTCTCTTTTTCCTTTACTTCCTCTTTGGTCTCATCGAGAGATTGAAATGACTCACAAAGTATTGAGTAAAGATATGGCGGGTTTAGTGCAGGCCATGAAACTCGCACAACAGTATAGTCGCACTACAGTCGAGAGTATGTCCTCTCTTTTGATAGCATTCTTACGAATGGTCTAACCTTTTGTCTAACTATTAGGTGAATACAGAAAAGCAATGTTAGAGTCAGCTCACGTTCTTGTGGTCAACTCTAAGAACCTAATGGATACTATAGATCAGGTGAGGCTCAGGATTGTCAACAGTCCTGAGTCAATGTCACCCAACCGTTCATTATTAACAAAAGACATTAAAGACGAAACCGGATTAGAAAAGTCATTGAGTGTTGAAATAACTTAAATAACATTTCTTTTAAACTCATTTTTAACTCATTTTTGCAAAAAATAGTCATTTTTTAAATTAATTCTTTCGAAATATTTGTCTTAAATGTTAAATAATTTAATTAATTCTAATTATTTTGTAAAATATAATTAAATACTAACTTTTAAAACAAATTAATTGTAAATATTATTATTAAGAGTTTTAATAAAATGTGAAGAATTTTAATGAATCTAATGATTGTCTTTAAATTAAAGCGTTTATTGTTATATAATTGGATGAGTGACTCCTCCTTTGCACAGACTTACTGTTAAACTGATCTGCAAATGGGTTTAAAAGAGAGACCAGTTTTACCATAATTTGAATGCGAGAAGAGTTGCGGAGAAACAGAGAACCGCTTTTGGATTGGATTGTATTCACGCATTGGATAGCATTGAATAGCATTTACTTTTGAAAGCATAGACTCAATGAATGCATTCACAGCTCTTATCGCATATCAGCTGACATTCACTACAATTCACTTCAATTGACCGCCAATTTGTTTACAAATCTATTGTGAAATTAATTTCTTTTATGAATAAATGTTTTACACATTTGTGATATTTTCTCCAATATTTTAGTCAAAAACTCTCCGAATATCTAAAATTGTGTTTTATTCAACATTTCTATTAATTTATTTTAACAAATGCTTTAATAAAATGTGTTTAAAACAATCGATTGATATATTGTTTTAGTTTGTCTTTAATAAAAAGATAATAAAAGCAATGATCTAATGATTGTATTATAAAGTATTTAATTAATTATTTGTTAATAATTGATATCAAATGAGTGCAAACGAAGAGCCCGTCTCTTGATTTTAGGCATTAGTTTTACTACAATTTAATTGAATGTGAAAATAATGAGAACTTTTAAACGAAAAATATTCAAAATTAAATATCTTCTGTTTTTTCCCATTTTGTTGATTGCAGTGATTTCTTTCAATAAACTCAATTCACATCTTTCTAATTATAATCCGGTAAATATTTTTCATTTATAATAATTACTATTAAAAGACATGCTTTCAATCTATTATTTGAAATCTTATTTTGCATTTAATTTTATTTATGTTTTAATGGCTTTTAGTAAATATTTATAAATTGAAAACAAATTGAAAAACCATTTAAATTGTTTTGCGTTTTAATCGTTTGATCTTTGATTGTATTTAAAGTTAAATCGATTTGAATGCATAACAAGAAAATAAATGAATTTCAAAGCCATTAAATTCAAGTTTTATTCAAATAGTTTGAGTTAAAAAAAATGAATAAATGTTTGAAATTCAACTTATCTTCAAATGACTGCTAAAGCGATAAATACATTGAAAATCATACAAATATTAATATTAGGCTTATATTTGTCACAACAAATGTATTTAACAAATATTTCCATAAATTGATTTTTTGCAATATTTTACTCAAATTAATAATTAGTCTCATATTTCGAGTGAATATTCTGTCAGTCATTTAACTGGTTTTTGTTGTAATCCTTGACATTGTTATCAACTGTTTTCAGGAATTAACTTATTTTTGAACAGAATTTTGAACTCCAAAAATAAATTATATGTTTTTCGATGCAATTATTTAAAGAAGATTTCGACAAATGTTAGAAATAAATGTTTTAACAAAAAATATAAAACAATTAGCTGTCAGTCAAAGACTATTTGCTATTAAATATGAATATCATATCATTTGGTGTTTCAAAACATTTGTTTCTCTTCCAGTTTAATGAACTCAAAACGATTTTTACTCGATATGAATATGAATTACAAATACCTTTACATAATATTATATTTTTAGTCAGGAGTTTAAACTCAATGCTATGAAATACAGTTATAAAAACCCGTTTCGAAGTATTAATTATGGGACTGGAAGTCAGTTCCAGTTTTTTATGAGATGTACTGACTTTTAGTGGCCTTTCATTCACTTAAATATTCAAAGGATTGGCCAAAAACTTTGATTTTTTTTATTTTTCAGGAAAATAAAGCGCTTAGACTTAAAGATGATTATGTGTTGCCACAGATAGGACTGTCTTCAGCCACTCCAAAATCAATCGAATATAATGACAAAAATAAGATTCTATGGAAGTATTTTAATGAAAAACAGTATATATGGAGAGCCACTCTCTCCCCTTTCACTGATGTTTATGCCAGAAATAAGTTTAATCAGGCGGCCAGTGATCGGTTGGCCAGTAATCGGGACATTCCCGATACCAGAAGCTATTTGTGTTCTTCCAAAGAGTATAATAAAAAGTTGTTATTCCCGACGAGTATTATAATAACTTTCCACAATGAGGCCCGTTCCACACTCTTGAGGACTATTGTCTCTGTTCTTAATAGAAGTCCCGAACATTTAATCAGTGAAATTATTTTGGTCGACGACTTTAGTGATGATCCCTCCGATGGCGAAGAACTCTCTAAAATACAAAAAGTACGGATCTTAAGGAATGAGAAGAGGGAGGGTTTAGTCAGATCTCGGGTCAAAGGAGCCGATGCAGCAGTTGGTCCTCTTCTTACATTTTTAGATAGTCATTGTGAGTGTAACACCGGTTGGTTGGAACCCCTTCTCGAAAGAGTGGGTCAGGTATGATGTGATTCAAACGAATTCAAAATAAAATGATTAGAAAATCAATGATTTTTAGGATCCGATGAAAATAGTTTCGCCGGTCATTGATGTCATAAATATGGATAGTTTCCGATATATCGCCGCTTCTTCTGACCTCAGGGGTGGCTTTGACTGGAATCTAGTTTTCAAATGGGAATTCCTTCCCCCAGATGAACGAAAGAGACGTTATGACGATCCTATCGCTCCAATAAAGTTTGTTTTACTCCATTTGATAGACGTTTTGATTGTTTTTGTTTAATGTCAGGACCCCAATGATAGCGGGCGGACTGTTTACTGTGAATAAGACAACATTTGATATGTTAGGCAAATATGATATGAAAATGGATATATGGGTTGGTTTTGAATCAACACTTATTTCTCATTCATTTTATTAACTGGTTTTGGAATTTGATTGAAAGGGTGGCGAAAATTTAGAGATATCTCTTAGGGGTTGGCTTTGCGGCGGACAACTCGAAATAATTCCCTGCAGTCGTGTCGGACATGTCTTCAGAAAACAGTAATTATTGTAAAATATATTTTATTTGATTATTGATTTGATGATAATAATAGGCATCCCTATGTGTTTCCGGGCGGAAGTGGAAATGTATTCGCTCGCAATACGAGGTCTGATCACCGATGACTCAAATGATCAAAATTGGTTATAAATTTGTTAACTATAGGAGAGCCGCTGAGGTCTGGATGGATGACTATAAGAAGTATTATTATGACTCATATCCGGCCGCAAAATATGTTTCTTTTGGAGACATTTCTGAAAGGGTTGCCCTCAAACAACAGCTTCAGTGCAAACCTTTTAAATGGTTTTTAGATAACGTTTATCCAGAACTGGTTGTTCCCAAAGAGCCCAATCAAATCGGAGTCTTCTTTCAAAACGAATTTTGTTTGGACACTTTAGGCAGGGTTTCGGGCGGACGGGTAGGTCTTTATAGATGCCACGGAAAAGGAGCAAACCAGGACTGGCTCTTTACCAAAGAAGGGTTTATAAAACATGAAAACCTATGTATAAGTATTAGTGACAACGAACCCAATCGCGCCGTTCATTTGGAGCATTGCGGAGAGAGTGACACTCAGGTAACTCATGTCTAATAAATTGATTGATTTATTAAATTCTAATGAGAACTGATTTTAGAAATGGAGTCAAGCATTCGGTAAACATATCCAACACTTGACTTTCAATCTATGTTTGGACTCCAAGTATTGGTCTTCGATTGGCATAACTGTAGAGCACTGCGACTCCAACTCCAAGACTCAGATGTGGGACTTCAAGCTTTCATAGATTCATTTAGTAGTCATCAGTCGAGCAATACATCCATTCATCCAATAATTCATATTTTAGTCATTTTATAATTTATTGAAAGGATTTTATAGAAAATTTATTCAAATTTTTGTTATTTATATTAAAATATATAATAATTGAGTTATTAATAAGTGTTTTGAATGTCTAATAATTTAAGTTAAAACAAATCCAAAGATATATTTATATTTAAGTGCCTTTAATTGGAGCACAAATTGAATCGAAATAAGATTATTATTACTTAGTTTTATATTAAATTGTATTCATTTGACTCAAAAACATTTAAATACAAAATAAAATTAAAAAGAAGTTCTTATTTGAAAACTTTAAGCGGATTCTGATTTGATCTGATTTGGGAAAAGCGTGAAATACAACCTTCATTTGGTTTACTTAAAGCCATTTCAAGTTTAAAGAGTTTTTGTCAATTGATTGCAATTTTAATTCAAATCTATGATAATTTTATATCAATTAGTGACCACTTTTTATATCTTCAATTTGAAAACTGATCTTAACACAAATTACGCCCTCTTTTACATAAATAATATTTGAAAGTTTCAAATTGAAAGCTCTTAATCACGTGATTCACTCGTTGTTTATAATTTGAGTAAAAACTTCATAAATCGAATATTTATTATTTAAATGCAATTTATTATAAAAAATATTTCAAAATCTGTGATAAATTTCCGCAGTTTTAGTAAAATATCTTCACTTAATTATAGAAATATGTTAAAAAATGATCCAAAAACTCAGAATTTTGATTATTTTCTTGTTTTAGATTTTGAGGCCACTTGTGATCGGCCCAAACAAATAGATCCGATGGAAATCATTGAATTTCCTGTTATTAAAGTCAATGCAAATACATTTGAAACTCAAGAGATATTTCATAGATATGTGAGACCTAAATATAACCCGAATTTAACCAATTTTTGTATTCAATTGACGGGAATTATTGACGAAATGGTAGCCAATGAACAGCCTTTTGATGTTGTGTTAAATGATTTTAACCATTGGTTGCATTCAATTGGACTCATTAGTGATGACTATCAAAGATGTATTAAACGGTTTAGTTTTGTGACGTGCGGTGAATGGGATTTACAGCTAATGCTTCCAAATCAGTGCCAACTCTTGAACTTAAGGATTCCGCGCCATTTGAAGACATGGATTAATGTTAAGAAAGCTTTTGCTTCACATTTCAATCGTTGGCCAAAAAGCCTTAGTTTTATGTTAGAAGAGCTTCAAATCGAACCAATCGGTAGACTTCATTCGGGAATCGATGACTGCCATAATATTGTACTCATTATGAAAGCGATGGCAGACAGAGGAATGGTATTCAAGACTACCAGCTCTGAGTGGTAGACATCGGTAGCCATTCATTCAATAGTTTTTATTTTAATTAAACAATTTTAAAATAACTTTTCCATCAATTTTGGACATTATATTCGATCTACAGTTGCAGTCATTCATAAAATTGTTTACAAAACTATTCTTCCAAACCATAGAATAGGACAGTAGTCAACACACTTTTCACTTTAAACATTTTGCAAATACTTTTCCAAATTAATTAAACTATTTTTAAAAACAATTCATTTCTTCTTCTCTATAATAATGGAAAAGAACACGATTTTCATGATTTTGAATAAATTAATCAAAGAAGTGATAAAATAATTGATTTGGAAATTAGTTTTTGTTAACTTTAATATTGATTTTATGCCTGTTTTTTGTGATTCAAGTTTTTGTTTAATTGAAAACTTGATTAAAAAAATTATTAAAATATAAAAAAAAATTAAATTCAAAAAACGGAATAAAATGAATAAATACTAGAATATGGCGTTTCATTTGGATCTTATAATAGATAGATCTGACAGTTAAGAGGTTTCACTTTATTTGAATAAAATTTTATTTATTTAATATCAGATATTTTTATTTCATATTTAATTGTATTTTAAACTAAAAGAGATATTAATAGAAAGAAATATAAATAATGGAAGACATTAATCATTTTAATTGTTATCAATGGAGGAACTGCTGAAAAGTGTAACCAAACTTTGAGATTCACTGTAATTGGCGTCAATAGAGTGGTCGCCGTTAAGAGTTGTGAAATGAGGATATTGTGTTCCGAAGTCAGGCATTGTTATATTCATTTCGGTTTCAATCATTTTTGTAGTACTTATCTTAAATAACTTTTTTTCAAATTCAATGAGTTGTTTGAAGAAAGCATTGTTGGGACGGACCAAATCTCTTTTCTGTTGAACATGTCGGAAGGCAGTCCTTAAATCCATTTTTTTCGATTTCATCAAATAGGCTATCATTTGGATAAAGAGTTTGTCATTACTTTGTCTTACAATCGATAGAGTCATACCTAAGACTATTGTCACAGAACGGGAAACACCACAAAGACAGTGAACGACTGTATTTTCCCTATCGTTTGACCATTTAATCATTTTTTCTGTCACTTCTGGGAAGTAAATGGATAGGTCTTCCTCTCGATCGTCATCGACCTATACTTTTAAATAGTTATTAATTAGTTATTAAAAGTTTTCAAAATTAAAATCTGACCGGAATTTTGATACATTCTATGCCCGGAACGTTATAAATGGGCAGTTCGTACGTCACGTTTATGATGTGTTTAATTTGGTTTTCTTTGATGTTCTCTTCATTAATACCTCCCACTCCAGTCAGGTATAGGGTTTCGGTTATCTTTGAGAAAACATTGTAGGGTTCGTTCAGAAGTACATTCAAGTCATATGTGGTGTTCTTCAACAGGTTTTGCTGTTCTTTTGTAATGAATTTTGTATTGATTTGAAGATTTATGTCTTTGCCATTCATTGTTTTCTTCATCAGTTTAGCTCTCTTTAGAGGACTCAGTTCTTTAAGTCTTTTCGTTTGAGATGTGCTTTTCTTTGGTTTTTGACCACAACAACCACTAAAACAACAAAAGTTACCCATTATTTCCTCACAAATCTAAAACAATATTTCTTAAGAATTGACTTTTGATAAGATTTCCGTTTAAATAACTTTTAAATAATTAATAAATAAAATAATCGCGAGATTTAAATAATAATTAAAATTTATTAATAAAAAAAATAAATATATTTTCTTATAATTTTTTGATGAAAAAAGTCAGTCCATTAATCATAAAGAATAATAACCAGAGAAGTGTTACTAAAAATCCTAAAATAACTTGCAAGTAATGGATACCCCAGTGATGGGTGCCTCGCATTAGAATAAATCTCAAAGAATTGATGGCTAGAGTTGAGGGCAACAATTGACTGAAATATCTTAGACAAGAGGGCATACTCTCTGTT
>JAQFZI010000850.1:0-12590 GCA_034695605.1 Eupelops occultus
TTTGACTAAATGTATAATCAAAATAATAGAATTCTTTTTCGTTTGTCTACCGCTACCTATTTCTGGTACGACTGATAAAATTACAGTTTATAAAAAAAATCTTGCTAGATAAAATTCACAAAATTTATAGAGAACAAATTAACTGGGTAAAAGGAGATGACCATTGGTTAGTTTAAAATAATTCTTGAGATATTTCAGTTCCAATATTAATGAATAAAAACAAAAACTGTAAATTAGTTCATAAATTAATCTAAACTAGATAAATTAATAATTTATTTATGTCATTTTAATTTTTATAAATTCACATAAAATTTAGTGCTTTTTATTTTCCATTAAAACTAATTTTATTTAAATTATATAAAATAATTTTTAATTCAATTATAAAATTACAGTTTATAAAAAAAATCTTGCTTGATAAAATTTGGCTTGATTATATTTATAGGGAACAAATTATCCGAGTAAAAGGAGATGACAACATTCCCTTCGTGTTGGTGGGAAACAAAGCCGATTTAGATGAGAGACGACGGGTCAGACTGGAAGAGGCCTACAGATTATCTGACTTATGGAAAGTGCCATATATTGAAACTTCCGCCAAAACTCGTCTTAATGTGGATAAAGTAAGTTATTGTTGATTTTTGTTAGCTTGCAAATCTAGCAAATTATATCAAGAATAATTTAAACCTGGTTAATAAAAAAATATTCGCAGATATTCTATGATCTAATGCGTGAAATACATAAAAGAAAATTAACGGAAACGGATGCCAACAATGGACCCAAAAAGACGTGTCGCAAGAAAAAGACCTGTATCATTTTGTAAAACAGCACCATGGTCTAAATAGTGTATTCGATTGTGTCAAGCTCATCGTAGTTTTATATGAAATATCAATTTGATAAACAGAACAAAAACTAATCATGATCATCATTAATAAATTAATCTTAATCTTTTTTCTGACAAATTTCACCTTTGCTAATTTTAAGCACGCATATTAGATATTCTAGCTAGATTATTTACTATTTTATATGATCGTGGCCATTCATTTATAATTTTTAAATAAAAAATGTCATTTGCTCAAACTTGATAGATTTATTAAAATTCCGTTAAGGAAATATTACCTTGCTAGAATAATCCTTCAATAGTAAGGTTAAAACTGTAATTTTATGAAGAGAATTCACAAAATATACTCGATCAAGGTTAATATCAGATAAATGGAAAGTCTTCAAAGAAACATTTTCTTGTTATCTTGGTCATTTTGATTTAACAAAGTTTAACTCATTTTAGTAGTAATTTTAACATTTATTCTAAAAAACATCTGCTAGTTGGTAAATAATTGTCATATAACCTTGCTTATATTATAATTTCAACAAGGGATTATTAAAGGATCTATCAATGATTGAGATAGAAATTCAACGAATTTTATTTACGTCAATAAGACAATTAAACATTTACAAGGTAACATTGAACTAATTACAAAAAGCTATTCAAACTTTCCATGTTATCAATTGAAAAAGACGTACCTTATCTCAAAAAATAGATACTTTACCCTTTCTTGTAGTCAACAACAGGTGTGAATTTCCACTATCAACAATACCTTGATCTAAATAAGATTGTATATAAGACTGATCCAGTTTTAGGGAAATCATATCTTAGAAAAAAATATTAATCAATCGCTTAAAGAGAAAGTCTATTAAAAAATGAATTATTTGTTGACTTGTTTTCTGTTGGCTTTCATTGGTTTCACTTTTGGTAAGCATTTAAACAATTGTTTAAAAATTATGATTAAAATATGAATTCCTTTGATTTTTAGCCGAAGTATGCGATGAAATCAATGAGGAGTTCCAAGAGTGCGGTACTGCATGTCCACTGACCTGTGCTGATCAGAGAGAGGACAGGCCATGCGTTAAAATGTGTGTCAGCGGCTGCTTCTGCAAAAAGCCATACATCAGAAATGAGTTGACCGGTAAATGTGTGGCCAAAGACGAATGTCCACAAACATGTGCTGATCCCAACGAAGCTTATAATGAATGTGGAACAGCCTGTCCTACCACCTGCTCAAACATGAATCAGACCGAAAGAGTCTGTACCCTTCAATGTGTGCAGGGATGTTTCTGTCAGGAGCCGTATGTAAGAGATGAGACAACTGGTGAGTGTGTGCTCAGAGAGAAATGCCAGGTATGCAGTGATCCGCATGAAGTATACAACGCCTGTGGAACTGACTGTCCCCTAACCTGCAAAAACTTCGCCAATCCGCCCAAGATATGCAACCGGATGTGTAGAGTCGGCTGTTTCTGTACTGATCCTTATGTAAGGGATGAGACTACCGGAAAATGTGTGGCCACTGAAGACTGTTAAGACGTTCAAGATCAAGTTCTCATTTAATAATTTATTTTTATCATTAAAAATGTTTTTAATACTTTTAAAATAAAGAAATTTTTAAAGTAAAAGTATCTTGCTTATCTAAACTAATCCCGAACATTTACAAACTTTTTAAGAATGAGCTTGATAATTTATATCTTCACCTTTACATTGTTAACATGAATAATTTTAATGAAAGCACAGTAATCTATGCAGGTTTGATTTTGCAAATTAGAGTAAGGGCCAAAACTTTTTGTATACCTGTCTTTATGAGCACCTTTCCATGGGCAAATAGACAACAGTTGTTTCTAACATCCCTGTGCACAAACGGGATGTTTTTATACTGAAAAGTAAAAATTCTTTCCGTCTGATTCATGTGTTGATCACATGTTAGGAAAGGTATGTAATTACTAATTACTGAACATGATTTTGATTGAGGTATGAGAGACAACAGGAACTAAGCTTAACAACTAATTTTCATCAAGATTATAATTAATACCGATAATGATAGAATAGACAAGAACATGTAACTAACAAGAACAGACAACTTTTAGAAGGGTTATATTTAAATGAGCAAACTCAAATTCAGTTATTAATAAATTATGAAATCTATACACAATTTTAAATGCCAAGGTCGATAATTACAAGTGTGCATTAATCAGCAAATATCAAAGTGCGCCGAATAATCAAACAATTGATTAAGTTACATAATTTTTGATTGGTAAAGTTAGTCGTGTGGTAACACAAAGGTTCATAGTTCCAATAAAAATTTTATATAAAAAACTCATCCAGTTCTTCATTTCAATAAAAAAAATTGTTTCAAATAAATATTGAATAAAAAAATTGTAAAATCATATTAAATATGAAGTATTTGTTAACTTGTTTTGTGTTGGCTTTTGTTGGCCTCACTTTCGGTAAGCATTCAATCAATTCATCGAATTCTTTCAAATAATTTCATTTGAATTATAGCCCAGTCCTGCAATAAAGTCAATGAAGTCTATTCTGAATGCGGTTCTGCCTGTCCTGAAACCTGTGCCAATATGAATGAGCAGGGTAGAGCTTGCATCGCCGTGTGCAAGGCTGGCTGTTTCTGTAAACCTGGATATGTCCGAAATAATAAAGGCGACTGTGTCCTCAAACGGGACTGTCCTCAGACCACTTATTCACAAGAAGTGTGTGCTGACATAGATGAAGTATATAACGAATGTGGAACTGCCTGTCCAGAAACCTGCGCTAATATGAATCAAAAGAATAGAATGTGCATCGACATGTGCGTCAAGGGCTGTTTCTGTAAACCTGGATATGTCCGGGGCAGTAATCTTAAATGTGTCCCCAAAAGTAAGTGTCCTCACACCTACGCTGACGAAGATCAATGCGCTGACCCCAACGAACAATACAAATCCTGTGGAACTGCCTGTCCTACAACATGCAAGAATTTTAGAATAGCTCGCAGCCAAATGTGTCCAGATGTCTGTAAGAGCGGATGTTTCTGCAAAGCCCCGTATGTCAAAGATCAGTCAACTGGTAAATGTGTGCTCACAAAGGACTGCCCTCAATACTAAACCCAAATGCCAGCAACTTTCACAAATTAATTTAACTTTGTTTTTAAATTTGATCTTTATAAATTATAATATTTAAATGAAAACTTAAATAAACAGGTTTATTTTGTCTAATAGTATCTATTTTATTTGAATTTTAAATTAAACTAGTTAATAAATAGAGAATCTGAGCAAGAATAATTTTGAGGCAGTCAATTAAATTCCGCAGTCGCATTTTTTGAATAACTTTTTAAATGCTCAAGATATTTCAATTCTATAAAAAGCATATGAAAATTCTATTTTAAGAAAATCTTTAACCATGGTAATCTAATTCTTTATTCTTTAATTTATATGAAATAATGAAGGGTTTGCAAAGTTCATATTTGCAGCTTAAACTATATGAGCTAGGAGAAATTTCAAAATATATCATGAAAGAGGACATATTGAATTTTAAGATACTTAAGATTAATTGAAATCGCTGTTTGAGCATGAATATAGTCAGAAAAATATGCTATAGAATTTGCTACTTGGATGAGCTTGTGCATAACTTATGTCTTAGTTTTAGCCTTGATTCTGATCTTGCACAATCATGTTTAGGCCTTATTTACAATATTTTCACCTTAATTATTAAAACATTATATGAGCTTATGACAAAATTCTAAGAATTATTTGAATTAACTTGTTATAATTTTCTTATTTGTTTTTATGATCAGATTTTCATTTACATAAAAATTTTTAATGTTATTATCGTCTGTTTATTGATAGAAAAGGTGATAAAAATAGATATAAACTTGAATTAATTATTTTATTTCAAATTAATTTTTAGTGGCATATTTAAGCATGCATCTTTTCTATTTCACCTTTAATATATACTTCTATATTACTTGTTAGTTTTGCCATTGCCATTAAGAAATCTTTTTGTATTACGCTTTGTTGGTCCATCTTGTTCAAATGTGATATAACTTCGTTAATGAAACCTTCAACGTCTTGCACGGAAGTTTTGCGACTCCATAGGTCATTCAAATGGGTCAAAATATTTTGAGCATTAGTAATTTCATGTGCCTTCTTTTTCAAGCCTTCAAGTGTTTTATTCAATTCAGCATAACTAGTTTCCTCATAGTAGGAACCTTGTATCTGATCCTGTACACTCTTCAGTGATCCAATATGGTTGGCGTCACTTTGGACCAAATAACTTGATTCAGATACTAGAAATTGAGAAAAGAAAAAAGTTATCATATTCATTTTTGAAATCAATTTATCAAATATGAAAAAAAATTGAATGAAATTCATTATTGAATTTATACATGAATATGAGTATTACCATAATAAGCAGTGAAAAACAATAGACCAAACACCAAAAAATTCATTTTGATTGAAAATGTAGTTTTTCTTAGACGCTCAATGAATCTTGACCAAATATGTGCTGTTTTAATGTGTTCTACCCACTTTTTATACCTCACCTATTCGATACCTGCCATCCAGATGTCACCAAGATATCCAAAACGGCATACCTTAAAATATCTTATATGGTGATCATGAGAAAAATAAAAATGAAATGATGGATGAAAAATCTTGATCATCCGCGTAGACACTATTCTAACTCTTTAAAAAGATCAAAGAATCATTGGTATCACAAATGGTTAAAGCATGGCTTAATTTCTACTTGAAGCATTGAATGTTAGTTGTTGCTTAATATTTAATATTTCATAATTTTTTCCATATATCACCAAGGTGGCACTTATAATTCAAATTTAATTGATAAATAATTCATTCACTTATTAACACTATGGAGTTCCATCCTGATATCACCAAGATGTGATTCAAGATTTAGACCAACAAAACTTACCCATCTCGGCTTACCTGAACAATTCTATAGTTATAATGATGAGAAAAATCTTGCCTTTCTGCGTGAACAAATCGATAATATCAAAGGTTCTTGATTAGATTCTAATTCTCATTCTTTATAAAAATTTAAGTAGGATTGATATAACAAATCATTAAAAGATGGCTTAATTTACACTTGAAACATTTGATAATAATTGACTGGCTCAATAATAAATAATATTACATATAAATTTACTTATAAGCGAACCAACAATTTTATATTTATCAAGTACAAACATTATGTTGAAAAATTTTAAAAATTACAGTTTTGTCAAATCTGTCTATAATTGTCCTAATATTTAAAATGAATGTGGATAAATTAGATAGATGAATTAATTTATAACTAATCCTTCAATTGGGAGACATTTGATGACTATTGATAACCACTATTACTATACTTGAGATTCTGATTAGAATTGCACAACCCTTTTATTCAATGGCGTACTCTGTATCTCATTTCATAAGTACTTATTTGTTTTAAATAGATATCAATTATCTTGAACAATGTTGACTTAAATATCATTCAGGTCAAAGTTGTGAAAAATATACCTGGTCTTCAGATTCAGTGCAATTACATCCAGCTCATGCAATAGAGAGAGAATATAAAATCCTAGGGGGTAGTTTAAAAATAACCCCCTTTGGCCACCAGTGCTATTATAGCACAGGTTCTATAATTTATAATAATTGCAGTTAAATAAATAAATTGATTTTAGAATTATGTTTATTGTAATGAACTTCTGTATGAAGTGTATGACCAGACGGCCCAACATATGGACCAATGACGCCGGAGTACCGGTTGGGCGTATATCAATTTAATGTAAACAAATTTGTTTCAGTGGCAATATAGTTCCCACCTGGCCTTTAAAAACGTTGTTTTCAAAGAAAACCTAATGTCAACTTTGCACAGGTGAATCTATCACCTTTTTAGGAATTCCCTTCTATTACACTCTTATTAGCAATAATTTCCCCTTAATTACTGTGAAATAAATCTTGAATGCTAAAATAAGTTATGTAACAACAAATCAGCTGCGTAGTTTATATAATAATTGTGTATAAATATTTCATCCTGTTCTTTATTTAATTGAAAAAAAATTTTGTTTAAAATTTGTAAAATCATATAAAATATGAATTATTTGATGTCTTGTTTTGTGTTCACTTTTATTGGCCTCACTTTCGGTAAGCATTCAATCAATTCATTGAATTTTTCAAATATTTTTATTTGAATTATAGCCCAGACCTGCAATAGAGTCAATGAAGTATATACTGATTGCGGTACTGCCTGTCCAGAAACCTGTGCCAATATGAATGAGCAGGGTAGAGCTTGCATCACCGTATGCAGAAGTGGGTGTTTCTGTAAACCTGGATATGTCAGAAATAATAAGGGTATTTGTGTGCTTAAACGAGAATGCCCTCGATCTATTCAAGAGGGTTGTGCTGACAATAACGAAGAATATAACGAATGTGGAAGTGCATGTCCAGAAACCTGTGCTAATATGAATAAAGGAGGCCGGGTTTGCATAGCCATGTGCGTCAGCGGTTGTTTCTGTAAGCCAGGGCTTGTAAGGGGAAGTAATGGTAAATGCGTCCCCAAACGGAAGTGCCTCCAAGGCTCTTATCGCGAAGAGCGTTGCGCTGACCCCAAAGAACAATACAATACCTGTGGAACTGCCTGTCCTTTAACTTGCCAGAACTTTAGAAGTGCACATCTCGCGGGTGCCTGCATCGAAATCTGTAAGCCCGGGTGTTTCTGCAGAGCCCCATATGTTAGAAATAAGTTAACTGGTAGATGTGTGCTCAAAAGGGATTGCCCTCAAACATTTTTTTAAACTTGCTTAATTTAATTTTTAATATACCATTGTGAAATAAAAATTAAATTCCCCTATTGTAATTTAAACTGTATAATTTTTAATGAAAACTTAAACAAACATGCTTATTTTGTCGAATGCTTTCTAATTTAATGAAAATCTAATTTATGTTGAAAACAGAATCTTAGCAAGATAAATAATGCACACCGAAAGATTCCAATTGTGTTATATATTAATCTAAAACATAAATTGAAAATAAATTTCAAAAAATTATACAGTTTTTGAAAATTGTTCTTAATTAGTTTAATAATTAAAATTATATTAGATAGCTAATTATTAAATTAAAACTTACAGTTTCTAAAAACTAAACTTTCATTTGAGAGCCATTTAATGGATAAGATTTCTTTTGATTTCTATAGAACAATAACTTTTTGAGATTCTTTTCAGAATTGCACAACCCTTTTATCAGGTTCATTAGAACTGGCTGGTGTTCTTTGACTTTCATTTAATTAGCATTTATTTGTTTTAAATAAATATAAATTATCTTGAACAATGTTTACTTAACTATCATCCAGATTAATGTTAGACAAAAATAATATACCTGGTCTTCAAATTCGGTGCATTCACATTGAAATCACCCAATAAAGATAAGTTAAAAAATAAATAGAATTATCAAGAACAAACAACATTATTGTGTTTTTAAGTTGAAAGTTATCAAGTTCAATTACAAATAACAATGAAACCTCTAATCAATTCAAATAGCAAGCGAAAAATTCTTCAAAATCGCTGGTATCATTAAATAAACAAACTATTGTTTATCCCAAACATCCTCTTATTCTGTGCTAAAATGATTGTTTTATAACAACTTTCCAATGAAAATATTATGCATAGCCTATCTTTTTCTTAGGAATTCCTTTGTATTACACTTTTATTGGCAATAATTTCGCCACTAATCAAAGTTAAACAATTCTTAATTGGTAAAATAAGTAAGGGGCAACAAACCAGGTGCATAGTTCACATAGAAAAAATTGTATAAAAATCTCATCCAGTTCTTCATTTCAATAAAAAATTGTTTCAATAAAAAATTGTTTCAATTAAATATTGAATAAAAAAATTGTAAAATCCTATAAAATATGAATTATTTGTTGCCTTGTTTTGTGTTGACTTTTATTGGCCTCACTTTCGGTAAGTATTCAAACAATTCATTGAATTTTGTTTTCAAATCATTTCATTTCAATTATAGCCCAGACCTGCGATAAACCCAATGAAGAATATAATGCGTGCGGTTCTGCTTGTCCTGATACCTGTGCCAATATGAATAAGCAGGATAGATTTTGCCACATTACGCCGTGCCGAAGTGGCTGTTTCTGTAAATCTGGATTTGTCAGGGGAAGTAACGGCACATGTGTCCTCAAACGGGACTGCCCTCAAACCACGTATTCCCAAGAGGTTTGTGTTGAACCAAACGAAGAATATAAACAATGTGGTACTACCTGTCCAGAAATCTGTCCTAATATAAACAATAAACCTTGCATCAAAGTGCGAATGTGCATGAGGGGCTGTTTCTGTAAACCTGGGTTTGTCAGAAATAAGTTACCCTGGTCTGGTAAATGTGTCCCTAAACAGGACTGCCCTCAACTCTATGCCCAAAAGGAGTGCACTAAAGCACACGAAAAGTACAGTGAACGTGGATCACTCTGTCCAACAAAATGTAGGGATCACAGGGTTATTCCCCCTCTTTGCAAGCCCTTACCCATTCCCAGGGCAGGCTGTTTCTGCATTTCTCCATACATTAGAGATAGCAGCACAGGTCAGTGTATCACTAGATCTCAATGCGAAGCCTTTAGTATAAGCTCTTATACTAAAGCTCTTTAACCTGGCTCAGATAAATTTTAAAATTACATTTGTTAAATTAAAATTAAATTGCCTTATTAAAATTGTTGAATAAAAACTTAAATAAACAAGTTTAATTTGTAAAATAATTTCTGTTTTAATTAAATTTCAAATTAATCTAAATTTAGCTTGGTAAACAATTCTGTGCTGTTTTAATCAGGGTTATAAATAATAGCTTATCGGATATAATGGAAAATTTCCACAAATTAATATACTTTAATTAACAGATGGTATATTAAATTAATTATGACTGACCTAATCTATAAATTGTCAAGTTATTATCTAGCACAAAAACAAATATATTTCATTTTGTTGCAAGAATCGAAGGTTTAGAAATATTTAACAATTTGTTTCAAAATAATGTTTAAACTACTGTTTGTATTGACTTTGATTTATTTGACTTCGGGTAAGTGCTGTTCAATACAGTCTATCCTCAGTTCAAGTGATCATGGTAATTCAAGTTAAACTAGCTTCTTTTTTGCCAAATTTTACTTTGTTAAGTAACAACTAGATCATTTTATTTTTAAACAATCTTGGACTTAAGAAAATATTCAAAACTTGAACCGTTTCTTAAACCGGGAATAGACTGTATTTTAATGAATTATAATCATCTAATTCACATTCACTTGGAATTTAGCTGCCAGGGTGCAAAATACATGCCTTGATCCGAATGAAGTGTACGATAGCTGTGGCACAGCCTGTCCTCTAACCTGCAACAACTACCAAACCCCTCCGAAGTTTTGCGTTATGATGTGCAAAATTGGCTGCTTTTGCAGAGAGCCTTACGTCTGGTCGGATTCTGCAGACAGATGTGTTCTAACCAAGGACTGTTGAAATTGGCTGAATACCGATACACCAAGCTCGATTAATAATGTTTAGCAAGTTAAAATTTCAAAATATTCCTTCAATTAATTACTTATTTACAGTAAAATAATATGAAAAACTTGAAAACACGATATTATATAATCTATTGTTTATGTATTTATTTAATTGCCAGGTGTTTCAAGCACCTGGGTATAAAACTGAAATAGAATATATTCATTGAATTCATTGAATTACTGCTAGTATTCAGATTAAACTCAACTATCTATTACTAAAATGAAAATCAATTATTTGTTGGCTTTAATTGTTTTGGTTTTTATTGGACTGACCTTTGGTAAGATACTCAAATTATCTTTGAAATTTCATTGTTTTCACCAAGCTATTCCGATTATTCTAAGCTAATGAATGCTCCAATGACAACGAAGAGTATAAGGAATGTGGATCTTCATGTCCTCTAACCTGCAAGAACTGGAAATCGCCCCCAATGTGCACGGCAGTGTGCAAGAAAGGCTGCTTTTGCAAGAAGGATTATGTAAGATCCGATTCTGGGAAGTGTGTGCTGACCAAGGCCTGTTGATTAAATTTGATCTAGCTTTTTATCAAGTTGTTTAATCTAACCTAATCTAGATATCAAATTCTTTAAGAATAAAATTTCAGAAATTTAATGATCTATTTAATTTTATTTTTTTTACTTGATAATTAATTATTTACCTTGAAAATTTAATTCAAGGTAAAAACTAAAACTTCATAAATGACTAATTTTATGAAAAATCCTTATTTTCTAAGATATGCGTCAAAACTAATTATTAAGGCGGCCAAAAAGTTTGGGACGTCGGACTTCTTTTGATTAACTCCTAAACGGCTCAATTCTGTAAAAAATTTATCAAGTCCATATCAAGTTTGAAATTTTGATATGGCCATCAGGCATTCAGAATGCATAATACTTAAAGGATATAAATCTAATTGGCGTACGTGAGGGTGCACGAAGATGTACCCTGTTGAGTTAACATTTGAAATCACTTGAATATTTCTAAGAAGACATTTCAACAACTGACAGCATTCTAGGAATATTTCAAAATGAACTAAAAACATTATCTCTGATAGATAAATAAACGGGATTAAAGATAAAGTTTACACAATTGACTCAACTATACATACTTGAGTTTAAAATCATTCAAATAACACGTGAGCTTCATAAAGTAACAGAGATGGCCAATCTTTTTGAAGTAGGGGCTGAACATTTCCAAAACAAAAAATACAGGAAAAAATAAAAATGTTCAATATTTTCAGTTAAAATAATTTTTTCTGGAGCGTATATGGTAGTTTTTAGCCAAAAAATTAACTAATAACTATACTTCAATTGTAGTCTTTGTCAGATATCAGACTGAATTGAGTTTGTTTGAGATTAAACTTGTATCATTTAACGCAATTCATGTGTAATTAAATTCTCTAACTTATCTTTGATATATTCTGGAAAATATCTTTCACTTCTACATTGATAATGAGCTTTCTGAAGTATATATAAATGGAAATGATTTGGTTTACAACAAAATTTAATATTCGTTATTTTAAATTTGTAGATTAAGATAAAATTATGTATTTGGTTAATGTTACATTGATTGTCTTTTCATTGATGGGAATGTTCAATTCATTATGCATCATCAATCGTGGATTCGTATTTCCAACAGGATACGAGTGCCGAGTTAACCATGGTCGCTTAATTTATCAGTCGGATGGAAATTTAGTTATATACGATGGAAATGACAAAGCTCTCTGGAACTCACAAACAACAGGAGTGGGCGATAATTTAGTATTTCAGAGTGATGGTAACCTTGTCATCTATAACAATGCGAATTCGCCAGTATTCCATACTCACACAGGAGGACGAGGTCATGTTTTGATTTTCCAGGATGACAGCAACCTTGTAATTTATGATAAGGCTAATCAAGCCCTATGGTATTCTGGAACAACAGGATAAAGATTTTTAAAATATTGGGTACTATGCAATTTTGAAAAATAATCGTTTTTAATGATAAAATATAATTTTTTCTTAATTAAAACTTCATATAAATTGTTAAATAACCTTAAAAATCTTTTTGTTAACCGTATTTTTGACAAAGTATTAATAAAAATATTATTATTGAAATGAAATATTTAAGAAGTGTTTAAGAAAAATGTCTTATTATTATTTTCTTATAGAGTGACCACTCCTACTGGTTTGGCCAGGTTTCTACTGGATTTCACCCTTTTCTCCTGACCCCTGGATGAACTTCAACCAGGGTATATAAAGCTACT
>JAQFZI010000851.1:0-12588 GCA_034695605.1 Eupelops occultus
CACATGAATTGTCATAACAACAGTTTTAAGAGTCGTTCAAAAGCGCTCTCTTTTGTCAAATTTATTTATCAAATATTTAACTTTTTTTTGCTAAGAACATTTTTATTAAATTACCAAGATATATCAATCCAAACCAATTTTTATTAGACTTGAAATTATTTTTATAAAAATAAAACTTTCAAAAATTTAATGAAAAACAAATTAAAATTAGTTGAAAAATAAATTCAAATGTCAACGATTTAACCATGATAAATTATTGATAATATATTAATAAAATGAATTATTTGGATAAACTTTTATATATTTTTTGGTCAAATTAGTATAAAATAGTTTAAAAGTTTTAATAAAGAAAATTATATAATAATCTCTTTTAAAAATTAATTAACTTTTCATTTAATTGCACTTAAATTCACTCAATTCTAAGGAAATAACAGTTTTTGAACAATAATTTTTCAATAGTTTTGATTGAAATCTACTGTTCCCTTATGGCAAACACAATATTAGCTAAAGCTTTGGTGGCATCCGATTTGGGAAGGCCTTCGAGCGCTTCCAAAGCTTTGTCTGCATATTCATCGATCATTTCCCGTGTCTTTTGAATTGCCGGTCCCTTTCTTATAATAGAATGGAGTTTCTCAAAGTCATAGCTCTCTTGTGAGTCAACCGATTTGTCGTCTGATTTGTCCTCCGATTTGTCACTATTGTTAAAAATCTCTTGAAGTGATTGGCCATCATTTTGGATGTGAAGGACAACCGGCGCCGAAATTAATTCAAAACTCGGAGCTTTATTCAATGGATGCATATATGTGTCTATGAATGGCTGTAATTCAGTAAAGGCCTGCCATCCTAGAGCTATATTCTTTCCAAATTCATATGCTCTAAGCTGTAGCTCTTCGCCATGAGAGGACAGTTGTAGAGCTGATTGACAGCCATTTGCCTGAAGACTTCCTACTCGAAGGAAGTTCCTCTCTTCCCAAAACTGTTTGCTCGCATTTTTCACCGGGAATTTAGATTCTGTTTCAATAATGAACTGTCCCTCCATAAAGTCGCCGATCGCGGTGGCCATCAATTCAACAACTTTTGTGTCTCTTAATTCACCCAATCCTTTCCAAACACTGGCCAACAGGAAGTCACCCGAAAGAACAGACATTTTGTTTCCAAAGTGTAGATCCATTGCTTTTTTAGAATGCAATAAAAGACTCGGCTGAAGATTAAGTATTCCTCTATGAATCAGATGAGCAGAATATATCATTTCCGTCATTTCCGCTAAAGAGCGCTGTCGTTGAGATATTCCCGCAGATTGTTGGGCATCCATGAAGTCAATAGAAGTTGTCGGATGTCCCGCAGCCTTTGACATCAACAACACTATAAGACCTCTCGTCTGAACATTGCTGTGTCCGGTGTATGTCAGACGCCTTTTAACAAAAAAATTAATTTTTAGTTTTGGTTACTCTTATAAAAAGTCGAATTCCGAATAAAATAAGTTTAGTTTAATAGATATTGAGTTGACTTTCATGTAATGTATATCAAAGAGATACAACAAATAGAAAGAAAGATGATTCAAAGTTCATAAAAGTGAGTATGGTTGAAAAGTAGAGATAATACATACTTTGCTGTCTCAAGAAGCGGATGATTAGTTCCGACCAATTTTCTCAGATGAAGAGCAACATTAGATATTTCGTCACTTAAAAGGCATCTTAGGCTGAAATAAGAGGTGGAATAGCCAACAACCTTCTCTGCATCGGACATAGCCCGGTCCCAATCGGGACTAACACTAGACATAGATTCTGTCACATTATGACCAGTCGAAGGGGTGGTCGACACAAATCTTGATTTTGTGGCCAGTCTTTGACCGAATGACAATATATTTCTGGTAAACGATTGCATGTTTTGTTGGCATCAGTGCCACAATTGGGTCATAAACTCAAGTTCATCTGTAATACAGAGTTTGCTGCAAAAAACATTTCTTAGTGAGTGTCTAAGGACGGGCAGAACAGTTAGCATTTGTATGGAGGGGTGAATAGCCTTATATTACCCAATTCTCTACTTGTGTTTGACGTTCAATAATAAAAACATGTTTTAAAACAAACTTTTGAGAAAAATTTAATACAATTAAACTTGTTTTACACTCTACTTAATACTTAATATAAATGCATTCATCACTTCTTATCATTTCTAAAATATTCAGTTATAATATTAAATAAATTCAAAAGCAATACAATTATAATCGAGAATATAAGCGACAAAATTAATTAAACTATTTTAAAATTATTAAAAAGGCTTTTATTACTGAATACGCAATAAATTTTGGATTAAAATCATTTTCAACTTAATTTTGGAATTATCTTTCAACAATAAAAAGATTATCTGAATGGTTCTTTTAAATGTTTAAGATACTATTTGATCAGCTTTTTAGTATTTTGTAACAGAAGGTTTTATACACATATACCTCTAAGGTAGCGATGGCGAGAAGAAAAATGAGAATGCTCAGTCAATATAAAGCGTTTTAATTTTTTGAAGTGAAGGCTACAAAATTAATAAGAAAATAATTCAAAGTCCAATTAATAATTAGAAATTTTAGAATAAAAGAAATGTTGTTCTTGAATATATATTTTGCTTGAACTCACCTATAGGTAAGTTCATTCCTTGCAAATTTTTTTCTCCCCATCGCTACTCTAAGGACTGAACTCTTTGATGACTAAACCCCTCTCCTCACTGAACAAAATCTGATGATTCGATCTCATCTCTTACAAGCAGATAATTAGCAGCCTCTCTTGTTAGCAGATAATTATATATAATGACTCACCTCTAATGACTCATCTCTCTCTCTCTCTCTCTCTCTCTCTCTCCCTCTCTCTCTCTCTCACTCACTCTCACTCTCTCTCTCTCCCTCCCTTCCTCCCTCCCTTAACTTTAACCTTAAACTTTGTCCTTAAATTTAGATTTTTTCAAGATGGCGGATTTTTCAAACTTTTATTTAGTTTCAAGATTAAGCTATAGTTATCAAGTATAATTAAACAAGTTGCATGAATTTATCTATAACCGTTTTTGAGTAATTGGCGTTCGAATTTTAAAACTTTAAACTCCCCTGGTGAGTTTATTAGAGGGTCTAAGAAAATAATTTTTTCAGATTTTTAAATCATTTTTGATTTAGAATCGATCTACCGTGGAACATTTTCGAATTTGTTTACAAAATGTTTTTCTATTGTTATCCAGCAAGGTCCTTTTACCATGATAATTTTTTTAGTCGTTGCATAATAAACTTTTTGGTCGGAATACTTAATGGTGAACCAGGTCAATCTATGCTCTATTACAGCGTCGATATTTAAAAATGCCCTGACTCTAATTCAGTTAAGCAAGAGTTTTTAAAATCATTGAAACTTCTATATAATAATGAAAGTAATTATAATTATATTAATGTTATTATTAGTGATTCCGCTAAATATATGAAAAAATTTGTTATTGATTTGAAAAAAGATGAAATATTTAAACATATCTATCACATCTGTTGTTTTGCACACATTTTTCATCGAATTGCAGAGAAAATTCGAAATTATACATTTAATCTTGATATGTTCATCATTAATTTTCAAAAATTATTGATCCCAGTCAATATTTAAAATCAATATAAAAGTTATACAAAACTCAAATTACCTCCAAAATATGTGAAAACCAGTTGGGGTTCATATTTAATATGCTCTTAATTTTATCTAGATAATTTCGATCAAATTAGAGATTTTATACTTAGCCACAATATTAATAATTCTTATTATAAATATTGCAAAAATTATTTGAAAAATTTCAATAATATTCAAATGAAATTTGTTTCAAAATTAATTTTTTTAAATAATTATATAAAATCTTTTCAATTATCTAACCTTACTTTGAAAAAAGGTATTGAACTCATCGATAAAATTTTAAATTTAAACAAAAATAAGCCCTTCTCTAATAAATTAAAATTACTTTTAGAAAATAACAAAGATTATAAAAATTTCATAACAAAATATGGAAATGATGAAAACTTCCAATTTTGTCCCTTACATTCAAGTGATGTTGAGCGCAGCTTCAGCATGTTGAATTATTTTTTGAAAAATAAGTTTAATATAAAAAGCTTCAATTTATGTAAATATTTAGTTATCAAATTCAATAAAAACAAACTAAAAAATTCAATTATTGCAATTCTCTATATTTTCAAGAATAATTTATTGTGATACCTAGCACGTTTCATAAAAGCTTATCTTTTTAAAAAGCTTCATACTATTTTTGAGGTTCTTGCTTTTAAGAAATGAAAAGTTTTCCGAAAATTTCTTTACAATTATTCACAATTTAAACAAATCACTGACTTAGTAGTTTTAAGAGGTGAGACTAAACAGGGCCTATCTTGGTTATTTAATTGAAAGGGTTAATGGGGGTCACCAGGGGGGTATTATTTAATTAAAAAAATTTTAGTGAAAAAAATCAATACTTTTTTAGAGAAATAAATCATTTTATTAATTTTTCCAAAAATCTTCATTGGCTTTACATATGCCATGAATTCTAGCAATCATGTCTTTAATTTCTGAATAAGTAATTGAACCGTCAAGATATTTAAGTTTAGGATAATCCTTAAATAATTCGAATAAGCGAACGGCCTTGTACATTTGATCAGGACTTCCAAGCTTAACCGATTTTAAAACCTTTTCATTCTGCCAATAGAATGATATCTTCTTCTTCTTATCTTCCATCACGTGAAGAATTGTCCCACCGAAGGCAGCGACTCCATTCCTATGTTTAATAGTGCATTCATTAATACATTCAAAGATATATGCCAATTCCTCCAAAGTCGCTCCTTCTCTAAAATTAGGAATGTAGGGCATTAATTTGGTTGATGTCTTGGGTGTGCGCGATCTGGACCGGCTGTCAACTTTCTTTTTGAAGACCCTTTTAGCCTTTAGTGGCGGTGAAACCGATCTTGGAATCTCTTCATCGGATGTGTCTGAAGAGGTGGAGGAAGCCGTAGAAGTAGATGTGTGACGAAATTGAGTTGTCATCACTTCATGGTGTCGACGGATGAAATCGTTCGACTCCTCTAACACTTTGAGAAAGTCGGGTGGCAGAACTCTGCAGTTGCCCTTTAGAGTCAATGCATCGATTAATGCAATATATTTTTTGGCTCTCTCCGCAATTTGGGCCTTCACATGGAGTAAAATGCCGGAATTTTGAAATCCTTTTAGCCGTATCTCTCCTTCATCAGCGTCGACTCTACGTCTTTTCGTGTCATTTTTGCGAAACATCCTTTGATTTGAGCGGTGAGAGCTTTCCAAACTTTGTTTAAAAATCAAAAGCTTAAAAACAAAATGTTTTTGAAGAATGTTGAGATGTTTTAGAATAGTATTGTTACAAATGCTAAACATATTCAATATATTTTCAAACAATTAAAATTTAAAAAATCTACTAATAAGGGAAAAGGACTAGTTTATTTAAAAATAATTAATTTTAAAAAATAGTGTTCCCCTATTGCGTTAATGCGGATCCGCACCCAAAAGCCCAAACCCAAAGACTAGTCTACTCTATTTTATTGATTTTTTATTTTATTTGTAAAAGGGCTGCTAATAATGTTTTTTGTACCCGTTTTCTGCCCTTCTTCCAGCCTATATAAAACAATGCTAAAAACTAGTCCGCAGAAGACTAGTTTTTAGCACTGAATTATACTGTGCGCTAAGGTTATGCTGTGCGCTATGCGCTATACTGTGCGCTCTCTAATATTGATTTTTTTGTCCCTAAAAATTATTGATTTATTTCTCTCTAAAAGTATTGATTTTTTTCTCTAAAATTTTTTTAATTAAATAATACCCCCCTGGTTACCCCCATTAACCCTTTTCATTAAATAGCCAAGATAGGCCCTGTTTAGTCTCACCTTTCAAAACTACTGACTTGTGATGTTCGACATGTTTCGGGAATTGACTTATTCCCATCATCAGGAGAGACCAAATGAGGCTCTCTTTGGTTCCATACAACCAGAGGATAGGGAGAGGAATCTCAGATTTCAGCCACAGATGCGGTGCAAAGTTTAAGTTTTTAAGGATTTTTTTTAAACTTTGTTTAAATCAATAAATTCTGTTGGAAGAGCAATACCTAAAAGTAATTTATTGATTTAAACAAATCTTGGACTTCGAGAATCGGTCCAACATTGGAATTAAGTTCTGTTCTCTAATTTCAATTGTTTTTCATTTACCTTAAACTTATTTGGAGTCCTTTTAAGTGTTTTATTTAAATAAAACCTTAAATGTTTTAGAATTTAAAAATTAGACAATTTTTAGACAAGAGTAAATATTTAGTCGAAGGTTAAATTAAAAAATAAATAATAAATTTTGTAAACATTTCAAGTATTTGATTCTATACATCTGTTCTTGTTGAAAAAAGGGAAAATTATAAAATTATAATAAAATTAAAATTGTATAAAATTTTTAAGAATTTATTTAAAATTGAAAAAGACCAAGGTGTAATTAGTTCTATTCTTTAACACATACCATTGTGAAAATATACAACTTGTCAATTTAAATAGCGTGAAGTTAGAAGTGTTTAATTGTAAATCTGTATTAATTACCTTTGGTTTAAGAGGTGTATCTAAAAGTACAAGGGAATCTAATTAGCTAAAAACAACTTCAATAAAGTACCAAGTTTATTTAATTCATAGGAATTTTATAAAAGATTTTGTAATTTCATAATACAATAACCAAATTCTTCTCCAGGGGATAAGCTAGGGGAAGATGACCGATTTTCGACCAAAATTCTTGGAAGATCAGGGGAGGCCTTTTGAAAATGGATGCAACATCTTTTAAAAATAAAAAATGACAATAAAAAGGGTTGTTTTAATAGATTTTAAGTGTTTAAACACATACTATGTTTCGGAAACAATCGAATTGAGGTCTTCTGTGAGTTTACCATTAGTTTAAATACTCGAAAAATATTAAAACAACCTATTCTAAATCAATTAAATCAATCTGTATGATTTTTTTTGTCAATCTGGATAAAAATTCTTGTGGGATCCTTCAGGCGCTTCAAAACTCAGGAGGGTTTCAGTTGACACCCTTGGCTACCTCTGGAATAGACTGGTAATTGCCAATGAGTCTCATCGGTCATTAAAACAAAAATTATTGTAAAGTATTCCATCAAAATAATTGAATAAACTTCAAAATAAATATCCATTTTTGAATTGAAAATTTGTTAGTTATAGTGAAGTGATATTTACCCTGCCCAAGTCATTTCATTATTTCGATAAGTTAATTTAGCATGGGGGTTTTTCTCATAGAACCTATGTAAAGCATGTAATGCGCACTTCATTTGTTTACAAAATTAATTTTAAATATAAATTAAAATAATTTAGTTTAAATCAGTTTAGTAAACGTTTCAAATGTTCTAGCAGAAAAATTATTACAGTTTTGTAATTTAAATGAATACATATTTAATTATATTCGAGTCGTTGACTATAACGGCAAACAAACCGGTTATGGATCGGTATTTCACATTAGAAGAGGGGTCCATATACTCGACTGACAACAATCACCTCTGACCTAAACTCAAGTTTTCAAAAGAATATTTGACAAATACTTGAAAAATTCAAAAACTTTTTTGAACTCTTTTTCCTCTCAATAGATAGCAATCAAATTAATGGATGCATTCAATTGATAATCACTTCTGGATTTTTTGTTGCAAAAACGGCACAAAAAGTCTATGGAATTCACTTAAATTCAATGAGAATTGAAATTTGAATAAAACTCTTTTTGCAAAAAATAATTATTTTTAAAACCTGTTATCATTCAATTAAAATATAACTACAGATAACTGGTTTTTCAACATAAATGATTCGATACTATATTTTGTTTACTTCTTAAAAGACACGCTTTGACCACAAAAACTAATTAAATAAATCTAATTTTAACCCAAATTAAACGGTAATTGAATTAATTTTGTTTATACTATGAGCGGCACTACTGCCGAGTCCTCAGCAGAATCGGATTCGAGTCCTGCATCGGTGTTGTCGCGACCGGCAGAAGAGTTTGTCAACGACCCACTGGTCGAGTCATTATGGCTGAGCAAAGCTGTCTCTCATATGGAGGTCTACTTTAATTTAATTACTTCTTTGCCATCACTTAAGACTTTAAAGTTAACCAAAAACGATGACATCATTTATAAGAGATTCAGAGAACAATTCAAAGATTTAGACATTAAATCATTGACTGAAGACACCATTAAATGTGAAGAAGGTTTGAATAATCATATCTTTGAGACAATTAATTAAAAATATTTTTTTCCTTAAAAGCAAAGACAAAATGGCGTCAATTCTGTAATGAAATGCAAGAATTTGTCGAAGATTTCAATTTTGCGACACTTTTAAGACTTGATTCCAAAAGTGATTACAGCGAATCCAATACTGTTATAGTTCCAAGAGCTCAGTTCGTAGCAATAGAAGTGGCCAGAAATAGGGAGGGACTCAACGACGGTCTCAATGAGTTATTCAAACTTCAAAAACAGTTATAATTTGTTTTAAATCATATTTTTTGTGAATTTTAATCATTTTTGTCAGAAATGATGTCAAATACTATGTTTGAAGACTTTTGCGATGATTTGATTCTGTTTTTATCAAATTTCGCGGATAATAATAATTTGCCAAAAGTTTTATCCGATTTTAAGCCAATTATTAATCGGGAAAACGGGTCCAAAATTAGAGGAGATTTTTCTCTAAATTTTGTTTCACCAAAATTCCATTTATGGCACAAATATTTGCCACAAATTTGTGAACAGTTAGTGATTTTAAGCAATGATTGGCAGACATTTTCGATCGAAAGTTATAAAATTAAAGATAAAATCAGTCGAATAATACTTTTTGTTCGCCGATCAAAGGCTGTGCCGAATATAATACAAAAATTTTCAAAAATTTTAGTCAGAAATCCAATCAGTGATCAAAATATTCATATTATTTGTGTTTTATTTGATGTCAAAAACCAATTGACTGCTGAAAGGATACGGAAAGTGTCACAATCGGTGTCCAAATTGATGGCCACTTATTTCGTTGATTTTAATTATAAGTCAATATCTGATGAAAATTTTCACAAACTTTTGTCTTCGGCCGAGAATTCAAATTATTGTGAATCTAATGTCAATAATAAACTGTTATTTCGCGACGAACCCAAAGATACCGATTCTTCAGATGAGACAAATCATATTCTGATCGATAAATCTTCGAAACTGACATTTGAGATGATTTGGAATTTATATGAATTCGTAAAAAATAATACAAATATTGAATCAAATCATACTTTAATAGTCGTTATATCGGAGTCTCTGTGCTATAGATTGAGGCAATCATTTCGTTTATTGTGTTTATTATATGGTTTGAAACTGAAATTAAAATTAATAACCGTTTCTAATGTGAATTCTGACCAGAATTTTGAGGATTACTCTCAAACGTTGAGTGAAAGCCTTTTGGAACAAAACGATGATTCATTTGAGAGCTCAGGTATTTCTATAAAACAACAAAACTATTGACTATTTTCATTAAAATTGTATTTCATTTTATCAGAAAATTTTCAGATAATAATTGAGACATCGATTGCTTTATCTTTGCTGTCGACCAGTCTTTCATCGGTTGTCAGTCATTTAGATCCACATCTGAGTGAATCGACTTTCATTCAATATAACTGCGCCCGACTTAAGGCAATCATCAATCGGTATAACAACGAATTTGAGGCCAATCCTAACTCTGACTCATTGGACTTTTCACTACTGACTCACGACTTGGAGTGGAGTTTAATTTTCAATCAGTTTTCTAATTATTTTTCAATAATCAGTTCTTTAAAAAATTATTTTCATTCAAATAGCGCTCAAAAAGTGTTGTCTTTGAATCAATTGGTTTTATTCTTAAAAGGCTTCGTTAGTGAAGTCAGTGTTTACTATAAGAAAGTTAAGGTATTGACAGAACCGTCACCTCATTTGCTTTCTTTAATAGCCGTCAGAATATATTTTTGTAAAGTTTTGTTGAATTTATTTATTGATTGTCTGAATATTTTGGGTTTAAAAACTGTGGAAAAGCTTTAAAATTGTAATCAATTTTTTTAAACAATTAATTTTATTCAATAAATTTTTTTTTGGTGGAAACTAATTATTTTTATAGAGCTTTTTGGCCAAAACAATACCCATTTGGACGGTGCGATCTCTTCCACTGACCATATCTGAGACATAATCAGATTGAATGATATTCGCCGACATTTTGACAAGATTTTGTCTCATCTGATCCCTTGCAGTGGTGTTCATAGTTTGTATTGCATTTTCGATGAATGCAGTCCTATATCCCAAATGGAGCGCATCCTTTGCTGTTTCCCCGACACAGAATTCATATACAACTCCGGTTAAGTACACATCAGTTATACCTTAAAATTAACATCAAATCAAAGAAATTAAATCAAATAAAACTTTCGATAACTCCGGAAACAATTCATAATAATTTCGCACAGGTATGCAAAGGAACCCAACCCTTATGTTAATTAAACAAAAGGAATCTTTAGTTGAGAGTTGGGACAAACAAATTTTAGTGTAGGAAATTATAGGCTATTCGCACAGGTGTTCAATAATTAAATGGGATTTCAAAGAAATAAAAATACCTCTCTTTTGGAGATTAATATCGAGATCTGTTTTATGCTCTCCATTATTGTCTTGAAATGCTGAATATGAATCTATATCCGGATCTTTTCCTTTCAATACCTCAAAGCTATTCTTAGGTTTGATTAAATCTTTGTAGAGCTGAGCGCCAGTTGTGTTTTGGATACAATGTTTTGGCCACAACTTCTGTTCCAAATTTGGACGATTCCTGTAATGAACAGTAGAGCCAACTCTTAAATCATTGAATGATTTTTCGCTCATATTTAGGATTTTATGTTCTATTAAAGCCTTTTTAGCACTTTCTAAGAATGAGCAGTGGTTGGGTGGGTGCCAGTCTTTTGTAAAGACAACCACATCAAAATTTGTCTTTTGAATTAGCTCATTTATAACCGGTATAATTACTGTTCCGTTTGTAACTGTAAGACTGCCTTTAGTAGGATCTATGAAATCGTTTTGGACGTCAACAACAATGAGTGCTGACCGCGGTTTCAAAATCACTTTAATCCAGTTATTCCATAATTTGTCGAATTGAGCTCTTCCTAGTTTTTGATCATTAGATGTGAAATTTAAGGCATCAAATATTTTCTCTTCATTTGTCTCATTCACAAGAGTTTTGTTCAATTTTGTTGAGAAAAACAATTTTCTGAATAAAGTCTTTAATTCAGTCTTTGATAAAGAATTGTCTTTATTTTTATCCAAATATTCGAAAAGTCTGTTCTTTTGGATGTCATTTAAGTTTTTGGCATTAAATTCAAAATCTATTGAATCGTTAGAAGAATTTAAATAAATAGCAGAAAATAAAATAAAAATAATTATCACGAAATCCAATAGACTTTGAAAAATCATAGCTTTAATTATATTTAATGAACCGTAAAATTTATAAATTGCTTCAATAAATCAAACGATACAAATGTTTTAATTAAACTCTGTTTGGCTTTTATACTACAGAATATTGAGATAATTATAGGAATTATAGATTAGAAATATTGTGAAATTGTTTTTTAATTTTTGGTTTCAACTGAAATACTACCAAGATTGCCTCTTCTTGCATAATAATGAGATGACTTAATATTTCTAACTATTGATGACAGTCAACAACAGATTCCTTTTAATGAGTTTCAAAGGATGTTTATGTTTACTATTTGTTAAACAACTGTATAAATATTTTTGAATAAAAAAACTTATTTCAAATAATTATATTTTCTTCGGAACTGTACCTCTGGTTTGATATCTTTTATATCAATTATTAGTGAAATATTTTGTTATCATTTATTTTTCAACAAAACACACCTGATCATTTATTTAATCCTTCAATCAAAAGAAGAACCTAAAAAATCTCAATGTTTAGCCAATGTTTTAAATATTCAAATATAGACATTCATTAAAACATTTTGCATATTATGCTTAAATTAAAATTAATTTTTCATATTCATTGTTTGAGAGATGGGAGAGAAAGAGGGAGAGACAGAAAATTTGATTGATTGATTGATAATTGTCTCAAAGGTTAATTGCCTTCTAATTATTTTAATGATAAAATTGTTTTTCAAAGGATTAGTTTATTATTATTATCTAATTCTTGACATTCAAAATAATTTTTAGGAATAGAACTGTTATATTAATAATAACTTATTATCCTATTTTAGCTTGATAAGTCTTTGTCATATGTGAGATTTACGCATTAATTGAACTTTATTAAGATTTTCCAAATCTTGGTCGTTATTGACAGTTTTAGCAAAAATATCAAGGTTAATTATTACAGGAAATATTAGTTTTGTTTAATGAGTAAATGAATTAAATAAATAAATAGTTTTAAATGAGTAACTTTAATATTGGGATTAAATATATGCATGTTCAATTTTTTTGTATGTATTTTTCCTGGAAGTACCCCGAAATCTCGAAATCCAAAATCTCGAAACCCAAAATCTCGAAAACCAAAATCTCGAAATCCATAAT
>JAQFZI010000852.1:0-12583 GCA_034695605.1 Eupelops occultus
TCTCTTTGTTGTTATGTGTTCTTCAAAATAGCAATCGTAGAGATATATTCAAATATATGACATATTGGTTGCACTGCCTCCTATGGCTCTTATTTAGCTGATATCGTATAATACAGGTCTCTCTACTGGTCTACTAATTTATTTTATGGTGCCGTCTAATGCCGACAACTGACGAGTTCTTAAGTAGTGGGAGTCCAGACTCTTGGGCGCACCATTTGCTGCTCATCATATCAAATGCATCCTTTATTTAATTTGATTATTGTATTCTACCAAGATAATAAACCAATATATAGAATATTATTCATATTTTGAATAAACCGCATTAAACAAACTTGTCAAATTGTTCAGTTTATTCAGTTAGTTGTTAGTTGTAAAGTACACTCAAGTTTCTAGGTATTTTAAGTTGAAAATATAAAGAGTTGTAAAGGTGTGAGCGCCTATTCTATGTCTTCTGTTTGAGAGACTTATCTAAAAGAGAATGAGTATTATTAGAGTCACTGATGTCTAACATAATAGTTGTATCGCTTTTGGATCTTTATTACTCCAATAGAGCTCTTATAACAAGAATAGTATCATTCGCTTTAATTTAAGACAATATATGCGATCCCATCCCAACTCCAATGGAAGAAGTGATGGGTGTGCTCTTACAATTTGATTGGTTGAGCGGGCAGTCCCTGCGCTCTTTTATGATTTGGGAGTCCACACGTGCACATTAAGAGCCCTTTTCATGGCACTTATCTTACTTAGCATTTGGTTCTTACCCGCAATTAAGGTCATATAATTGTTCGATCAGTAGTCATACCGTTCGGACTCAGACACGTTCTCAGTCTTCTATTTGTTGGACAACATAACAGTCAAATGCAGTCATACAGAGTGTTAGAAAACTACACTATGAAAAAGTCAAACGATTCAACTTTAATGCAAACTCAATGCAAAATCAGTGAAGATATCCGACATCTCAATCATCACAACTCAGACAAAATTAAGAAAAGTAAGTCTTCTTTTAACAAAATTTATGGCTAAAAATCTTCAATTCTGTAGCCCTTATATTCGCAAAATCAAATCAAATTATCATAATCAATTTAATTCAATTTTGATAAACTATGAGTAATTTAGTTTAAATTTAAACTCTAAATGAACTCTAGCATAAAGTTAAAGGTATTTTAAGAATCGAATTTAAATGTTAATACCAGGTATCAGGTGCTGTATCACAATCCAAATGAGATTCTTATTAAAAGAAGGGCTAAAAATTGGTTGATTCAAATGGAAATGAAATTGATAAAAATTGACCATGAAACATAATATTATGATATTATGGGGAGAATGGTTAGGGTTTGAGGGTTAAGAGATAAATTGTATATTTTGATAAAATTGCCTTGATAACTTTGGTAGTGTATTAAGAAATGGCTCAGATGTAATGTATCGATGATTTTGAGTCAATTGAAGTCAAGTGTAAAAGCGATTACTTTTGTTTAAGAACTTTAAGTCTTCTTTTGTTGTGATTATTGCTATAATTGGGAATTGTATGGAAAGGTATAGCTTTTAAGCGAATCATCCAATTAGTAATCGAGTAAATAATATCGAACACAACTTCTTCGCTGATCTAAAGATCTTTTATCCAATTATGTGTTCAAAAGAGCTAAAGATGTTAAGGAGTGAGTAATGTTTGCTTCCAAGAAGATCTCAAAGGACACCACACCTGAATACTTGGGTGGTCGGTGTCGTTGTTGGCCTTATTATAAGTAAAGAGAGTCAAACAATTTGATTCAAAGTGTGGGCAATTGTAGAGAACAAGGCTTCGGGCACTTCAGTAATTGCTGTCTCTTTTTTCAAAACATTCAATATATTAAGAAAGAGAACACTCTTTGGACTCGAGTCAAGTCATTACTCTTAAAGAATTGCCGGATATTTATCACTTCAATGATGAGTTACGGAAACGGCACAAACGGCACACTTAGCACTCGTGCCATTTGCCAAACACTACTGAAAGCACTGAAAAATTTAGAGATAAATGCATATTAAAGAGCAAAACATGAATTTTCGATTTACTGACGACTACTTAAATGGTTTCAATTAAGTGCAAAATAGTTTAAAGTTATGCAAAACTTTTGCGATAATTGCTTTCCTCTAACAGTAGTGAAGAATTTCTCTTAGTTTTGATAATAATGTTTGATTTGATGCATATGTAGACGACTCCACAAATATTATCCATCAGACAAATGTCGTTTCAAATCAAGACATGGCTATTAGAAGGTATCGAACGGCTTTCACAAGAGAACAGTTGACACAATTAGAGAAAGAATTTTGTCGCGAAAATTATGTGTCTCGACCGCGAAGATGTGAATTGGCGTCGGCTCTCAATCTTCCCGAAAGCACTATAAAGGTTTCAAACAAATTCACATTCATTTTGTTTTAATAACAAATTAAAAATACATTAAATTTCCTTAAATGTCATTTAAATTCATATTTTTTTCAAAATAATTACTTTAAATTAGGTTTGGTTTCAAAATCGGAGAATGAAAGATAAGAGACAAAGAATGGCACTGACCTGGCCTTATGCTGATCCCCACTTCGCTGCTTACATGTTTGCTGCAGCGGCCACAGCAGCGGCGTATGGTCACCAACCAGCGGCCAACTATTGGAATCGGAGTTCGGCTCCTTATCAAAACTCTTCATTCATGGTTATGAGGCCAACAGCACCGACAGCTCCTGTGTCACAATCTCCGTTTATGCCTTCACCAGTCAGTATACCGCGTAATATAGATCCGCTTTCAAGCAGCAATTCCTGTTGCAGTTCTAGTGTTTGTCGCGGGTGTTCCCCACAAACTGTAATCAACTCTTCGCTATCAATGAATAGAACGACACATTCACCCGATATGACAGCAACGAAGCCTCTGTTCCAACCGTATAAAAATGATCTGCAAAAGTAAGCTCTTTATGAGTCTAGTCTTCACTTAACATAATCTCAACATTTCATTCCTTTGTAAATATTTATTTGTACATGCTATATTTATCACTTATAAAATTATTTAAGACACGACCATGACAAATTTACCAATTTTTGACAATAAAACAGGAATTCAAACATTAAATTCTTAGACATTAAATTTGAAAATTAATTGAATGACTACAAAGTTTAATGAATTTAATATATTTATGATTTTCAAATATGAATTCAAAATGCACTTGCTATTAATATTAGGTATTAGTAATACCTTATTATTCAATAACTAATTTATGGTAAAAATGTAAAAGAGAAATGGGTTATAAACCCAAAAACTGCCAAAACATTTGAAATATTCGTTATAAATTAAAAATTAATTTAAAATGTCACCTTGCGCTTTCTGCCACCATTTCGTTTTATTCTTAAAATTAAATGCAACTTTTGAGATCTGTAAAGACCAAGATTTAAAAATGAAGGCCTTTATTATAACATCTGTTTAATTGCTTTTTAAATTTGTCCAAGTTTTTCCTAAGCTAGTAAATTATCTTCAGGAATATATAAGAGTAAGATATACTGTATAATAGATATTATTATATAATAACAAGTCATATATTGATTCATTAAAGCATAGTTACAGCAAATCACTGACAGTTTCCGTGATATATCAACTTAGTTTCACACCAAAGTATCTGTTAAGATACGAAACCAAGTTGATATAACATTAAAATTGCATCTGATTTGTTGTATTTTAAAGTTGTAGTTATTTTGAATCAATTTACCCTGCCCAATTCACTTTAAAAATCGATATCTGACTGTATTATACATGTATTTTGTTGTGATCTTCCAAATGCTTCAAAGATTTTTTTGTGATTTTTCGCTGACTATAAATAGCAGGGATGCACAAGGTTCTCGATTTAAAAGGGGGATAAATTTCCAAAATTTAGAGAGGGGTAGTTTTTAGTTCATTTTAGTACTAAAATATGGTAAAAATCGGCTCCAAAGCAACGCGCGGCAGCAAAATTTTCGATGGGGGGGGGGCCTACCGGCTTTCGATTTTAGGGGGGGATTTTGCCCAAATTTTCGACTTTAGGGGGGATATTTTGATTATCCCCCTTGTGCACCTCTGATCAATGCTAATTATTTAAATTTAAACTATAATAAAAGAAGCCAGTTTATAGAGAGTCAGGACTGTTTGTAACTTATTTGAAACCTCGTCATATTTTTCATTCAAAGCTTAATTCAAACAAAACTGTTTAATAAAATGGTTTTTACTTTTCTTTAATTGTTTAAAAACATTGAGAAAATAATACAAACATTTGTTAATGTATTGACAAACTATTCTGGATATACAATAGTTTAAATTGATTAAAATATTCTGAAAAATTAATTGAAAAAATGTGTAAAAAATAAATGATTATTAATTGTTTATTAAAACATATCGAATAAATTTGGAAATAAAGTAGTCGTAAAAATTACTGTAATATTTGAATTACAACCAAATTAAATAAAATTATAATCGTCTGCAATAATAACTTTTAAATTGCGAAACGATTGGAAACATTGTTAGCCCTATACCTATAACTTGTAAACTATACTAACTATACAACAGTTTTATTGTATTCAAAACTTTAGTTAAAATAAATAGAATATAATATTAAGTAAAGAATTGGCAGATATTGTGATGTAAATAAGTGTCAACTATATTAAAATGGATTATAAATCGCTCTATCATTTGAGATTCAGCCAAAGTTGTGTCGCAGGTGTCTAACAGATCCAATAGAAAACATTATTTGGCCTTTTTTCTGATCAATTGTTCTCAGGAGAACTCAGGAGAACTGCTAACGCTTTATAACTCATAGCTATTATAATAGGTCTGAGCCCTAAACCGTTGCCAGTCATCAATCCTTAATCACTGCTGTGAACCAAATCCCTTGCAATTTAGGAGTTGACTGAATGCTCGTTACCGACAATGCGTTAATTTTGTTTATATCCACCTCTTTTAGACTCTTATATCAATTCACTTCTAATTCTCTGTCATTTATTTGTATCCAAACAATAAATTATTTTCAATTTATTATCATTAAACACATATAACAATAGATGAGGGATCGATAAACTTAGCCATCAGGAGCCTCAAGGGCTTCATCAATATCTAAAATGGCTGATTTTGCAAAATCTTATTTTATACCAAGCTTATGTTCTAACCTCCCCTATTTTCATAGATATTTTTAATATATCAGACTTTCACAAACACAACAGATTTTTAGAACTTTTCAAACCCAAAGGTTAACCCCTTTATAGTCTCAAACACTAAATAAAACAAATGATAATCTTTCCATTTATTAAATTCACACAAAAAGTCTTTAAAATATGTTAAATAAAATCTTATTTGCATTTAAGAGAAAGAAGGGATTCTCACAATTTTATTAATGTTAGGGCACTAAAGGTATCCCAAATTAAAACAATGATAATTGAACTTCAAAATAAGAGTTCCCTCATTATTGTATTGAAGGCTTCAAATGATAAATTAAAATTTGGAAATACCTAGCATACTTTCATTTTTGAGAAAGTTTCCTATTAATACACACAAAGAAGGGATCCAACCCCTGAAAGCCAATTAAACTGCAAAATCCAACATGATGATTCAATTTGGTTGATTGGATAATCCAAAACTATCAATGATGACGCCGATAAAAATTGGCATGATCAATCTTCTTAACACAAGGAATATAATGATATAATTCTTATTAGGGCATCCAGTCTAGGGTTTCCTTTTAAGGCTAAAATGAAACCTTTTGCCTCATTAGAAGGTAATATCTTGCATGTTGGCAATACACAATTGTGTGATTTTGTGTGCACCTTGGTCATAACAAGAGAGAATCAAGGTAACATTGATTAAGAGTAGCCAAAAAATAATCAACACTTTTATATACTTGTGATTAAGGTAAGTGAAACAAACGAAAATTTATACCTTTCCCAATTTATTTTAAGAGTACAGTCAATCCTTGTACCTTGGACCCTTGTAACTTGGATTTCTTCTTATCCCGGATAGATTTGTTAAGTCCCATTCCAATCCCATTGTAATTTTTAGGTCCTGAATACCTAATTCTTCCCGTCCCAAAAAATCCAAGATATAGTTTTACTGTTTAGCGAAATGCAGTCATTAAATGAGAATTACCTTAAATCGAGTTCTTTAGCATAAAATATAATTTTGTATTTAATTGATAGCATCGAAGGAATTGCTTTCACAAAACTAACGGAATTCTTCTAATTTTAATACTAATTTGTTTAAACCAGAATTTTTGCACAAAAATTTATTTAAATTATCCTGGATTTATCCATGCTCAATATTGGCCAACTATTGAACGCTTTTTGAGAACAATTGTAAGCATTGATTGGAAGTCAAAAACATTTAATCTTTTAGACAATAATTGAAATAACAATTGAAAACAAACAACAAATGTATTGAAATAAATAGTAAATAGTTTAACACAATTATTATAATCCATAAAATGGTTAAAAAGTATAAATATTTAGAAAAATAAATATATTTAAAAGAAGTAGTGTTTCCTAATCCTAACAATTGTTTTTTGTTCCGTATTTTTTCCTAAGTTTGGAGAGTATAGTACTGTAGACCATATTATTCCGTTTAATAAAAGGCAGTCTTTTCTTTTCTTCTTTGGGATCGATGTGTTTAATGCCGGGCGCGTGAACTAAGAAGGCATTGTCCAAAATGGCCAAATCATATCCCATTAAACACATTTCATACATCTGTTAATTATATGAAAACAAATGATTGTCATTCGACTACCATTTTATTACAATTAGAAACTAAATTGAATACCTGAGACATTTTGTCGCGCTTTCCATCCCATGTGAGTCTCTCGTCATAGAGTGGCTCATCATTTGTTCCGATATAAAGCGGTTCCCAAGTATTTCGGGAACGAAGACGACGAGTCACTCGGAATATACCCAAAGAATTATTGGGCTGGACATCAATCCACTGATTCCTGTCGGGGAAGTTCTGACAGGCGTCACAAACCCACTTATGGAAAAATATTGCCTTCCCTTCAAACAGATTAACAGTTAAATCGATTTCAGTCTCTCTTAATCTCAAATTTTTATTCAAATCTCACCCGATTTAATGAGAGCCCTGAGCTCTGACTTATTCGTTGGCGGTTCGACTTCTGCTTTCACTTCGAAGATAGGAATGACATAAACGTGACGCTTACTCTTTGAAATTATTGGAATTAATCCCAACTTTTCGCGTTCAAGCAATTGGAGAAAACCGGAGACAATTCCAAAACTCGGATATAACTCAATATCGGAGGCAAATATATATTTGGTCTGAGAGTTAAGTCGGGCCACATTTCGGACAACATTTATTGGGTACGGGAGTGAGTGAACAGTTCTAAACGAAGTATTAAACTTTGCGATTATGTCATCAAAGCTTTGCGAACAATCGAAATCTTCGACATAACTATTAGGAAAAGATTCGTTCGATTTGGGACCGAAAGCCGTGTTGTAAACCATATGCCACGAAGTCCTCGATTTGACGCAATTGTCTCTACATTTACGCAAATAATAAATTAAATTAAGGACGAGAGCCAAGTCATCTCCCGGAGCGTAAACAGCCACTGATATGTGTCCGTCCCATCGAATGCACAGATTTTCGATGTGATACAGGAATGGAAACGTGCCCTGAGTTGCAAGGGTTACACTTTTGAGTCGATCCGCTTTTTCATCGCTGGGAATGTAATTTTTGAGCACCGAATAAGAGTCACGCCTTTCAGTCGACCACCAAATTGTATTTGGAGTGACTTCTTCTTTGACATCATTTTTCTTAATCTCTTTTGATTCAATTTTTTGTTTATCTAAGAGTTTGTCACTCAAATGATTTATCTGATTATCCACTGAAGCCAAAGGAATGTCACCAACTCTTACGTCATATTCACTCTAATATTGGAACAAATGATGAATATTAGTGACAATTAAATTAAATTTAGATTACTTTAGTAACTGATTTGTGAGTATTTGAAGAATCTTTGGATGTATTGATGACAATAACACATGGACTCGATTTACCGGTTCTTGTGTTGGACTGCAAAGTAATTATGTTATAAACGGCTAAAACGATATTAAACGCAATCAAAGCTCGCAATAAAAGTCGGGAATCAAGTCTTGGAGTCGCTATTAAACTGAAATATGTGTTTCGCTTCTGAGAGGATAACATATTTAATTGGAGGACAAACTGTTTGTGCGATCGATGTCGAGACCACTCCAAACACAGAATCGATTAATTAAATGCTAATTCATTCAATTATTCATTTATATATATAAATGAAAATAAATCCCTGACTTCTTGAGCTGTTTGGCCAGAAATACAACACTGAAATCGAAGGATTAGTAATTATTAATATTAATATTAAAGTTTCACTTTTAATGGTATTAAAAGACGAGTTTTGGGGTTTGTTTCCAAAGAAATAAATTCATATAATTTATAACTTAAGTTAATAATCATTTTTATTGAATTTGAGTCAATTTATGTCATTTGAGTCTTGGATTCACACAAATAGAGGTAAAACATATAAATATTTTTTGTCACAATTTTATTGTTTTGATAAAAAAATATTATTTCATACAATTCTCAGTTTGTTTTTATCGATGACATCGCTAGTCGTCATTGATTTAGAGGTGAATCCCATCCCATAATAACCCGACTCATTTTCATTTCAAACCCGTTCTAATGGTCGTCGAATCTTTGAACTAATCTTTAACTCTTTCAAAAAAGATTATCAATAAAATGATCAATAAAATTGTCTAAACTTAAGTACCATGTTTAGATTATTAAGTTAGTTTTTGTTAAAATTTCATTTAGAATATATTTTTAGTAATAAATAAGTTTATTAGTTAAACAGTTCTTTTTAACAAGGGAATTTTGAAGAATATGAAAATGTTGGTGTGTAAAGCAATTGTATAGGGTAACCTAGCTGATTCAAATATTTGATAGTTGTTTTTAATAATAGAATTTAATTGGGAGGTATAGAACCACAACCGGTTGGTCTCCGTGTCTACTGGTCTACTGATTTTGAGTTATAATATTTGTAAAGACATCTATAGGTAGGGAAAGGAAGAGTGAGTGAAGGCCTACAAAGAGACAAAGCCGTGAATACTGGTCCTGACTGTAGGGTTCGTTACTGTTTGATAGCATTGAACTGCTGTATGGGTTCAACATTAGGCTAATACTCGTATTATAGCATTGAATAGTATTGAAAAGCATTGAGCAGTGCTTTCAGTGAATACCAATTGAAAGCTTTTCGCATATTATTTGCTGACTTCACGATCGTCTGCAGATCACAACTCCACTACCAATTGATGTGATTAACGGCATGACTGACCAGTCGACTCTTCTCCTTAGGAAACAACTCAATGGTTTGTCACCAAATATCTATTTATTTCTTTGTTTGGTCAGAACTACGCATCCAATCCTTTATCAAAAAAATCAAAACATTTTTTCGTTGAATTAATTGCAATCAATGAGTATATCATTTAATTTAATGAATTCCCGATATCTCTATTGTTAGACCTTAAGAAGAATCCAGTAGAAGGGTTCTCAGCGGGTCTGGTTGATGATGATGACATATATGTGTGGGAAGTGCTGATCATTGGTCCGCCCGACACTCTTTAGTAAGTATTGAATTGTTCTAAATTTGTTTCTTAGGATTTAATTTTGATGTCTGTTCTAAAGTGAGGGCGGATTTTTCAAAGCGCACCTTAACTTTCCTAAAGACTATCCGTTACGTCCGCCCAAAATGAAATTCGTGACCGAAATATGGCACCCGAACAGTACGTCTCAAATAACCTTCAATTAGATCTGTTTTTAATTAATTTTATTTTTGGATCAGTTGATAAGAACGGAGACGTCTGTATATCCATTCTTCACGAACCGGGAGATGACAAATATGGTTATGAAAAGGCGTCGGAGCGTTGGCTTCCCGTACATACCGTCGAAACAATTCTAATTTCAGTGATTTCGATGTTAGCCGATCCTAATGATGAGTCGCCCGCAAATGTGGACGCGGCGGTAAGTATCATTGTGTCAACTGTTTATCTTATATCAGATCTAATTGTTTATATGTTGTGCCCAACAGAAGGAGTGGAGAGAAAACTTTGTAAACTTTAAGCGCAAAGTCGCTCAATGTGTCCGAAAAAGTCAAGAAATATAATGTTTTTAAGGTGAGACCACTTTTTGACTCTTGCGGTCAACGCTTTACTCACAATCCCTTTCAAAAAGTGTTCAATTGTTGGCCAATAATAAAGTGTCTGAGCCTTCAATCAATGTTCTGATGAAACAAATTGACAAAAAATGATGAAAACGAAACATTCAATACTTTTGAATACATTTTGAAGCGATTGAATGAATTAATAATTAATTGTAAATAATTTTTATTAATTTTGTTCTCTTTTTTTATGTAGTAATTGAATAGAAGTATAGAATTAAAGCCATTTATTCCATCCCTTCACTATTGCTAACAAAAGATTCATTAATAAATTTTTTATTTTTATTCTCGATTTGGTTTGCGTTCAATATTTATGTTTTAAATTAAAGACATTTTATTTACTTTAATATCTAAATAACTGGGAATTTGAAAATTTTATAACTGGTTTTAACTAAAATCTAAAATCATGTGTACAGTAGTTATCGACAAAAAACTGTTTTTTGTCGTATTCATGAATTAACACATAATTTCACTGATATTTCTAATTCTCATTAAATAAACGTTTTATAATTCAAAATAATTCTTAACTTTACTTAATTTATGGCTTTCTATGAAATTATTGAAGAAATTTATTTTAAATAAATGAAAACTATTGACTCAAACATCACTCTATTTAATCACTTTATGTCTATTTGGAAAGGTTTGAAAAAAGTATGAGTTTAGTAACTGATTGTCTATTAATTTGAAAAATGGTTTTCATTGCAAATAATTAACAAACAGAACAGTGCGCCCTTCCTATCAAACATCGATATCAGGCCAGGGATACAGAAGAGACCTTATTAGAGATGACCATCTGTTAAAAGCATAACACAAGGAGTATAAGCCAAAAGGATAGGGTTCCACAACTTCTGGTTATAAAGTTATTCAAATGATTTGATGGCAAAAATAATTTAAAGACTATAATAGACAACAACTTAAACAGAATATAACTATAATTTAAAACTAATTTAAAAGATATAAATGAATGCAAAGACGTAATAAGAGGTGTCGACAATTGATTTATTCGATTAGATATGACATAAAAGTAGAATTGGATTAAGAAAATTAAATTTTGTAATAAAATGAGTAAACAATTAGATAAATATTGACTAAAATAGTGTTAAAGTAAAATATTTTTGTTATCGAAATCATTGTCGGAATCGAATAAACAGTCGTTTTCTTCATATCTGTTGTATTTGGAATCGATTGAGTCGAAGTCCAACACAAGAAGTTTAGTTTCTTCGGTGCCATTCCTTGAGCCGACAGCACAGACCAGTTTTGTATTCGAAGCTCTTATACGCCAAACAACTCCACCGCTCCCTCCACTACTCAGAGAGACTAAGTTTCGAATGAACTCTCCAGTCCTGAGGTCCCATAGTTTGACAGTTCCGTCATCACTGGATGTTATGACAAAACGTGAATTGAACTGAAGACAAGTGACTGCGCTCTGATGTTTGTTGGGGCCGTGCAGTGTCTGTAGGCACTGACCAGTGTTAATGTCCCAAACCTTGACCGTCGAGTCTGCGTTTCCGGAAACTAATATATTTCCTCTCAATTGCATTCCACTCGTCAGCGATTGATGGCCTATAAGTGTGTGCTTAAGTGTTCCTGAAGTGGCCGACCACACCCTAATCGATGTGTCAAGAGATCCACTGACAATATGTTGGCCATCGAATTGTAAAGAATAAACTCTATTAGTGTGTCCTTCGAGAGTGTGTAGACATGTTTCAGACATAACGTCCCAAACTTTGACCAAATAGTCATAAGCGCCGGAAACACACAATTTTCCATTGAACTGAACACAACGCACAGCCGCCACGTGTCCGACCAATACATGACAGCACTCACCTGTCTGGATGTCCCAAACTCGAAGAGTGGCATCTCTTGAACCGGACACCACTTGGTTCTCATGTAATGCCATACATCTGACTGTTGAGGTGTGGCCATAGAGTGTGTGAAGACATGTGCCGTCAAAAGCACTCCAAACCTTAAGAGTTCTGTCCGTCGAACCACTAATAATAATATTTTGAGGTGATAGTTGTGAAGACCAGACGCCTCCGGTATGACCAGTAAGTGTCCGCAGACAACGTCCCGATTCACTCGACCAGACTTTTAGAGTGTTGTCATCACTTCCACTAACAATTAAATTAGAGGACGCATTAAACTGAAGACAAGTAATCACGTGATCGTCGTGTCCTTTCAGGTGAAGAATTCCTTTGAGGAGTCGACCTCTTCTGACCGTAGAAGTGGTGGCGCTTTCATTCTCGTGAGTCAATACTCCATATCTCCAGTTGTATTCAATTGTCTTTTGTCTCAAATAAGCGATTTTATACTCAGATCTAACGAATGTCGGCTTTGGAGACACCGGAGAAGACGGAGA
>JAQFZI010000853.1:0-12581 GCA_034695605.1 Eupelops occultus
TGATGCGCATGTGCATCAGAGGCGGCCACTGAGTGACGTTCATTTGTTTATGCATGTATTTTTGGCAATGGCTTTAAGAAATGTGCAAATATTGGCGACGAGAGTGACATCTCTTTTCATTTGACATCTAATGGATTGAGTGATCGCTTCTCTCAAACAAAACACTAAAATTTTTATTGATTTAAATTAATTGTTATATATTTTAAAGACATTCAAATTATACTCCTTTTGTATATTTAATATTTGAGATAATATTTATTGCATTAAATGTCGTCTTATATTCAAGTGGCAGAGGAAGAGGGGGACGAACCCATTGAAATTCCCTGTGAAGACGACTCAACCAATTCAATGTAAGTTCCAATTCACTTAAGAAGAATAACTCGTTTTAAGAATCATTTTTATTGCAATCATTGCAAACAGTTTGTTGTCGACTCTGACCTCTCTATTTCCCGGCGCGAGTGGACTAAAATATAGAAACACTGAGACGGGAACTATACGAGGAATACGACTAATTGAGGGTCGGCTTCAACCTCCAGAACAGGGATGGAGAACCACTTCTGTCTATTACTGTGCTTTCCCTAAAGGTTTTGAAATCCAAACCTTTTCTCAGATTTAAAGCAATTCTTTATAAAAAATTATAGAAAATAAGCGTAAAATTGAAGACCAAAGCGAGACATCGATGGCTAAAACCAAACGCATTGAAGCAAAGACTCAACAAAAGTGTTCAGATCTTATAGTATTAGGACTTCCCTGGAAAACAAGTGAAAGCGAATTAAGAGAATATTTTGAACAATACGGTGAAGTGGTGTTGGCTCAGGTCAAGAAGGACTCTAAGAGTGGACTCTCCAAAGGATTCGGTTTTATTCGTTTCAATGATTATGAAATCCAAATGAGAGTAATAGCAAAGAGACACTGCATTGACGGCCGATGGTGTGATGTCCGCATTCCTATCAGTAAAGAGGGCGGAGGTTTCGATTATAAGACATCTGAATTCAATCGAAAAATATTTGTGGGCCGACTCACTGAAGACTTGTCTACCGATGAGCTGAGAGACTATTTTTCAAAATATGGTGAAATTTGTGACGTTTTCATTCCGAAGCCATTCCGAGCGTTTGCTTTCGTCACATTTTATGACTCAGAGATCGCACAAACACTTTGTGGTGAAGACCACATAATAAAGGGTGTGTCCGTTCATGTAAGTAATGCCGTTCCAAAAGTTGATCTGAACGTTCCGGGAGGTTATAGTGGAAAGAGTGGTCCGCACGGAAGGTATAGTCACTCGTCTGCCGGTATGAATGGATCTCATGTTCCGATGAATGCAATCAATAGCTCCCGACTTAATGATGGGTTCGGTGTTCACCAAAACTATCACTATTCGACTTATGACACGAGACGTGCGCCCGCAGGTCATCGACAGTCCAACCCTTATATTAATAATAACAGTCCTTTTGATAGATTCGGCCCCACTTCTAGTGGAGCGGTTGGTAGCGGTGCGCCGGCCGCTCACCAACAGATTTGGAGCGGGGCTTTAGGTTCTCACGTGACTCAAAGGGCCCAAAACAATGATTTACCGAATTTGACTTCTTTGGGAAGTAGTTTAGGATTAGGTTCTGGGAATCCAATCAATTCCAGTTCTAATTTGTCTAATTATAACCTGAATAGTCTAGCGATGAACCCACAGGCGGCGGCCCTTCAATTGGCGGCCGCAATAGCTAATCAGGCGGGCATTGCTTTGTTCGGTCAGTCTGCTCAGAACCAACCGGTTGGCAACAGTGGTGTAGATGGCGGTCAACCGCCAAGCATTGGTTGGCCAACCGGTAGTGGTGCTGGTGTTCAGAACGGGGATGATGTAAATCAAGGACTTTTAAGTGGTTCCCAGAATGATAATAAGTCTTATGTGGCGGTCAATCCCTCGTCAACCGCTCCCTTGACCTCACCTTAAATTTAATTTTGAGTCTTATTTCTCAATTTTTTTCTGTCATTTTTATGAAACTTATGAAACAAATGTATGTTTGGAAACATTAATCACTGATTTGTGTATTCAATGGATGTGAGAATAAAATGTGTGAATGTATTCCAAGAGTTTATTGTCTTCTAATCACTAAATTGCTTGAAGTGTGTGATATGTGTTCTAACAGATGCGCGAATGGATAAGTATGTGATGGGCTGTGCCTGTGATGAATGCCATTAAGTGAGTTCTTTCCTCTTAACTTTAATTTTGTTTCGTTTCATTATTTTTCAAATTTAGATGAATTCGATGACAACTATAATCTGTTGAAACATTGGTTTTGTCCAAATTAGTGGATCAATTTGTTGGACAACTGCTTTAGTGGTCATTTCGTCTCTTGACCTCAAAAAAATGTAAACGGGTAATGTTTGAAAAAAAAACCAGAATATAGCCCTCCGTCAGATGATTGAATTTGAGATTGGATTGGAATCAATGGGTATCTAAATAAATAAAGTTATGCATACCCCCCATGCAGTCCCCCCATACAGACTGACCGAAATTCCTGTTTGAATTTTCGATCGCAGAGAAAGCGTTTATAATTAATAATTAACTAATTATTAAGGCTTTAGTTTAGTTTAAAAGTAATTTAAATTTGATTTTTGACTATTTTACTGAAAAAGACCGCTTTTGAATAACATTGCCTTTTAAAGGCCCTGTTGTTCTCAGGCCCTGGTAAATTACCTGTTCTAAATACCTGAGGCTTTAATTTGATAGTAAAATAAAGGAGACTTTACTGTTTACAAGTGTTAGTCAATTAAATTCTTTTCATTAGTGTCTTTCCTCTTGAAGTCTTGAAAAAATTAAATAATAATTTCTTTATTTAAAACTTGTTTACTTCAAAGGTTTGTTAATTAATTAAATATAAATTCCAGTTATTATTGGAATAGAGTTTAAACTTTTGAATACTTTATCAAAAAATTTGAATAAAATTCTCAGTTTTCAAACTTTTATTTTAAAAAACAATTTATTAGAAATAGATATTTGTTTCAAAAATTGGTTTAAGTAATAAATGCTCCTGACCATTATTGGGTCAAAACAAATCAATTCAATACTTCTTTACTGAGTTGTCAGCGAAATGACGAAAAGAGCAATAAATTTAATTTAATTATAAGCTTTACTTTTAATTATTTGGACTCAATTTTAGGCTCAAAGAATCTTAGGTTTAGTCGTAAACTAGACCTCAAGTCTGATGACTGCCCAATGACAAGCACTACCCTCTTAAAGAATAAAGGAAAAGGGAATACACATATAGTAACGGCTCAAAAATTGAGTTAATTATTGGAAATCAAAACAAAATCTTTTTATATATTTTTCCGAATATTAAAAAATCTTTGATATAATAGACATTAAATATAATAAATAAGGGATTAATCGCTTCAATAGATTAAGGAATGACTCGATTGTATCAAAATAGCGGCAAATGTTTTAATCAGTTTTGTCGACAGGTTTTGAAATCTTTTGTGTCGCCAATTGTTTGTCTTCATTATAAGCGATATAAACGAAACAAAATAGTATTATATGGACGACAATAACCGAACTGATGGCCGAATACACATTCGCCGACTGTCTGTTTGTCCACATTTCCAATATATTTCTTGACACAAAATATGCAAAAATTGGAAGAGTTATCATTGCTATGCTATAAATGACCAAATTAGACACTGGACTTCTGGCCATTTCTTCGGTTGTTTGCAATTATCTTCAAAATGTATTCCTTAAGTATTTCATTTGTTGACAATTACTGCAATTTGTTTGTTCTGAAGATGTTTTCCCTTTTAATACAAAATACATATAATTAGCAACGCTTTTGATGTATAAAAATGTACTCACAGTTTGTGTACAGTTTGTCAATGATTTACAAAATTTTTAATTTTTTATTGCAATTGAATCTCACTATAAATTACAGTATTTTCAATGAAAGCCTTTCAATATCGACAACAAATTAACTGAAATAAATTTTCATTATATTAAGTAAATTCAAGTTAGGAATACTTCATTCAAATGCTAATTATTTAATTTAAGTTTTTCTAATCAAGAGTTCTAATAAAGATGGATACAACAGATTGAAGGCATACCTCATTATAAAAGTCATATTTTATTAACAAATCAATTAATTTAAAATTCAACTAATAAATCAAAATCTCTTAAATTTTATAAATATTAATTTTGTGGTTCAAATAATAATACTTTGAGTGTGAATATTATAATTTGTAGTAAAATGGTTTTAAAAGGGGTTTCATTGTATTGAAAATTACAACAATTATTATGAGTTTGCGCTCTGTTTACAGCTTTAAAATGTTGAAAGAGTTGTGACTTAAACCACATTTAGAATAATATCAACGAAACAGAGAGTAATCTCTAATTTATCTCTAATTTAAATATTAATTTAAAGTTAAGTCCAAAATATTCTGAAAAATATGGACGAAGAAAGTCTTAGACATAATGTTTTAATGATTTTGTTGGACATTCTATTAACTTCTGAACAGCCACTGACCGTTAAAGAGTTGGTCAGTAAATTAGGGCATTATAGCGATTACACCACATTTAGTCGAGGTCTTCGTCGAATTACTGGACGCGGAGTGGATGGACTTCCGGTTCGACCATTTTTATTATAAATTTCAATATTCCTTTAGATATAACTTTTAATTTCTATTTGAAGGGAATTTTGATATTTTTATGGCAATACCCGTCCGTTTTCACAGTCAAAACTGGAAAAGTATGGATCACTTCCGCTATTGATCTCAATAATGAAGACAAACAATTATCAGAACAGACGAGTGTTGCCATTGATTTCTATGAATTCCAATTGAGAAGACTCGGTGCTTATTCTGTGCCAATCAATCGCGTCTTTGAAATGCAATCGCAGGCATCAAAATATGTCAAACAAATTAGTGGCCAATCTATTGATCAGTTGATTGATTTCCTTAAATCTCATTCAGAAGTCTTCACAATAACTTCCGACGAATGTGTTGTTCTCTGCGAACACCTCAAGAGAGCGACTATTAATGGACATACAATCACTCGAATCGACGCTCCGATAGAATTGGATGAAAAAGTATACAAAAATACCCGAATAATTGTCAATACATATCACGGAAGACAAATAATTGACCACATTTTTCAGTCCACAAATGTGGTAACCGTTGACATCGAAGGCGTTAACTTAGGATCGATTCGCGGTTCCATAACTTTGGTTCAGTTGGCTTTCCTTCCAAAGCATCTGATGAATGACCAGAATAACAATGGTTTGACTTCTGGCGGCTCAACGAGTAGTGGTTCAACTACTGCCAGCACTGGCACTACTGGTTGGAGAGTCTATCCCCAGATTTATTTATTCGATGTCTGGTCGAACCCAAATTTAGTCGATTTATGTCTCAAACGATTACTTGAATCGAATAAAATTAAAAAAGTATTTCACGGCTGTGAAGATGACAGCTATGCTCTTCACCGGGACTTTGGAGTTGTGCTCAATAACTTCATTGACACTCAGGCGGCCCATACAGTGATTAACACGATTTCTAACGATACCGAATGTGATAATAATTCACGAATTAATGGACAACAAACCGAAGCCATTGGATTAAACGGTTTGTTTGAACTCTACGGCGGCTTTGGATCCAATCCATTGAAAGCTGTGGTTAAGAAGCGTTACGTAGGAAACAGTCATTACTGGTGTTTTCGTCCGCTGACAGAAGAGATGATATATTACGCGGCATATGATGTCTACGTTTTATTAGGCATTTATATTAAAATGTCTTCTTTTATATCGAAAATCGATTCACAAAATCAAAAGCTTTTGGAAGAACTCAATAGAAAATCAGCTTTTGGTAGGATTTGGGCCGAAAGGGATAGATATCAGGAACACAGACCAAACTTTTATCAAAACAAAAGACGACAACCGTTCCAACAGAGAAGACAAACAAATTATAATAATTCTAATAATAGTAATAAAAATAATAATAATTCCAATAATAAGAGTAAAACCTTTCGATAAGTTTCGCCAAAAATAACATTTAAATACATTTTTATATTTTAAAAGAAATTCTTTTTCTACTCAAAAATTATATAATTCTTTAATTTCTTTATAATTATTATAAATATTTATTTATTTATTTAAAATCCATGCGTTTTATTACTAATTGTATAAAAAATGATTATATGATTGCTATTTATTTACTTAAAATACAATTATATTATATAATATTTAACGAAATTTATTTACAAAATGATTCTTCGATTGAATAAATAGTCATAAAATTGTGTTTGAATTAAATTTCGCTTCGATTCGCTTCGAAAACGCGATAATTATATAATATTTTGTTTAAATAATGTATTCTATGATATATTTATTGGAATTTAAATATAAATAATTAAAAGTTATTCGTTTTTAATGGTTTTGTTTAGGAGTTGATTATTGTTAATGATTTGCGATCGATAGCAGTAATCCATGTGTTTGACGGCTCCTCCATTTGAATGGCTTTTGAATGGTTTCAATAAATAGGTTCGGATGAAAAAGTTTACGAATAACATCAAAAATAAATAGTAAAGCCCTAAACCAGTGGTCACCACTGATACAGACAGATCGCATGGAAGACCATTGATTTTAAAATAAAAGGCCCGGATGTTTATGTAAAATCCAAAAATCATTTGCAAAATTTGCGATAAAGTTATGAATTTAGGAATCATTGGATTAATTGGAACTCTGAGTGCTTTCATTGCATAATAGGAATACATAATGGAATGGATGAGGAAATTCATATTAACCATCCATCGAGCAGTAGCCGGAATGTCTGCATAGACGTACCAACTGTAGCATAGGGTCAGACAATGATGGATCCAGTGCAATTTTATTAGTTTTTGTTTGCGAAATATTATGAATAAAGTATCGCCTAATTCCACAACTTTTGATATAACGAAAAGCCAATACCAGAACACCAGACGAATATCCTGTCAATCATACCATTTATTTTAAATATTTGTTTCGTTCAACAATTTATTGCTTTAAATAAATTTAAAATTCGTTAACAATATTTCAATCGTTTAAATACTAAAATACTTTTAATAGAAACATCAAGAAAAGTGACCCTTTTTACCATCAATAGAAAGGTTTTGAACAGAGATAGCCAAACCTCAACCGCTCCAGGGGTATATGGGGAGGGAAAATGGCGGATCTTCGGCCAAAATTTAAGTCCAAATGACTACATTTTTAATCAACTTTTGAACTAATGTCAAAATTTCAGATGAGTTACTTTCGGCGCTCCAAAAAAGAGGGGGGATTTTTCAAAATTCTCAAACTTAGGGGGATTTTGGGCTGATCCCCCCGCTTGGCTATCCCTGGTTTTGAACTCAAAAGAGTATTTAATTTGAGTTCGAATAGATCTGCAAAAATATTAAATCTATGAAAAACCAAAGAGGATTATCAAGGATTATAAATGTTTAACATTTAACGTTAATCAATGGAGGGATCAATTTAGTTAGACAAAATATTACCTTACTAAACTAATTACCAATTAAACAATTTGCTTGAGCATTAAAAAGGAAATTTATCAATATACTTTAGCTTTATTTAAGTTAAGAAAAATAATTTAATTTATACTAATTTAATGAAAGAAAGTATATTTCAATATTTGCATTCAAAATACATTAAATTATTCTAAAATATTCAGAACTATTTGAAAGACTATCCTCTAGATTTAGCTAGAGCCATAAATCAATATTACTGGTTGGTCAAAATCACTTAAATATGAAATATAATATCTTATAACTTATTTATAGTCTTGTCGTTTATGATTGAATGTAAAATCAATATTTTCTTTACTCAAAATACTGTATATTTAATTAAAAGTGTTTTTGAAATTGTTCTTGCAAGTTATTGCTATTCTACTAAAATCTCCTCACTTATATTTAGCATTCATTATCAATAGTCTCCTAAATTATAGGATTACTCTTTTTTAATTGCAATTAATTATTGCCTATCAAAGAGAGCATTTTGTAACCCGGATTAGATTGGATTTGATTAAACTCAAATGACTCAATTTAAATATTAAGGCGTTGAAACGCTAATTATGAGTTCATAAGGTCTCTCGATACCCTCCCTTGGTGATTATTGCTTACATTAGTATAAAATAATTAATCCCAAAAGAGAATCTTTTTAAGAGAACTTCTATTGACTGAACGTTTAATTTAAAGTCAAGTTGTAATAAATCAGTTTAAAAAGGAAATTGATATTTAGTGCAGAAATGGCCAAGTTTCTCGAACAAAATTGCTTAATGATGTAGTTTGTGGACAATTTTAAAGATATAAACTTTTAAAAGTTTTCATCGGCCGATAAAATTATAATTTTCTTTTTGAATAAACTTAAAGTATTTCTATGAATAAGTAATGTAATAATATAAAGTATAATCTAGATAATTTATATTCTAGAAATTTGTAAGAATTTGAAATTAAGAGCAAAATAGGACGACAAGAAGATATGGAAAAAAGTTAGCCTGATAGACGAACAGATAGACAAACCTCATAATAACACGATTCGCAAAATGAGGCGTAAATTCCTTTTGTGGATAAAATGTGGATAAATTCGGGCAAACATTTAATTGTTCCACAAATTGAGAAAATGGCTAATCCTGTACTCCAAAGGGCTAATGGAAATCGCAAATTAAAACCACTTTCTCTGGATTTCATCCAATTCTGGAGCACATGAACTAATATAATATACACAAGACTTATGTATATAGAGTAGTGCCAATTATCTCTTAGCCATTCCTGTTTATCCTCATGAGTTCCACGAAAACTTTCTTCGAAATCGAAAGCGAAAGGAAAACCAGAAAAGCTTTTCCAATTAGTCGACCATTGTTTGGGTCCAACTCTTGTGATGATGTGATAATTGTTATAACGCGTGTCATTGAATAACATTTTTGAATAAAACACTTTTGGTTTGAATCGAAAAGTTTTGAAAAAACACAAAATTAGTCCACATATCAAATAAAATGCAAACTTTTATTAAAATCATAAACTCATAAAAAATATAATAAAATTTAAACTTATTTTTAAGAATTTGTTGAGAAAATGGTTTTAATGAATATTAAGAATATTAGACGATATCAGACGATATGTTCGTTAGATTTCAAATGAAAGTAAAACTATGTTTTTGGGTCTCAACAAATGGGTGAACGAATCAATTATTAGAAAAGCACTGTTTTTCTCCACATATTTATCATTAATGCTTTTTATACGGCTATTCATTCGCATCATTACATATAAACTAAGTTAACGTCAAATTACTTCTAAACTACTCCTCTGGCGTTGCTTTAAAAAAATGTTTGATTTCCATCTCTCAGTTTCTAACCTTATTTTAGGTCAAGACTTGAAGCGCATAAACACAGTCCAAGTTATGAGTGCTTTCCTCAGATCAAACATTTGAGAGATTAGTTGACAAAACATTTCATTAATATTTAGACCGATTTTAAATCGTTAGATAACTTTCCAAACCTATAAACCTGTGCTTTGAATCAATTAAATAACTGAGACTTCAATTAAGAAATAATTTATAGTTAATGTTAATGAATGCGTGCGAAAGGCTTTCCTCATAAATGTGAATAATTAATATTAAGTCAAAGATCATAGGCTTTCCAATTAATGTTATAAAAGATTTTGTTTCGAGTAAACAAAACAATTGTCTTAAGTATAAAATAATTTATTTTTTCTTTCTCTCGACTATACATTTGGGACAAAACCACTTCCCCTTAGGTTTGATCGTTAGTCCAACGCATCCAAAATGAAACCATTCGATGGGCTGACAATAAATATAATAATTTAATGTAAATCCAATTGAGATTAAATGGGAATGCCTACACAATCTGCATTATCGCATCCAATCATCTCTCCATATGAAACCTGATGGCACAGGCAATAAGTCGGTTCATCTAAACAACAATTAAATAATTAAATCTATTTTCATATCATTTAAAAATAATGAATACTTGGATCGACAGCCATATCGAGGCCGAGGTCTGAATTGGCCATAATTGCAGGCAATGCAGAGGTGACTAAATTGGTGGCCACCACTGTGTTGTCAGTTTTGATGTCCTGTTTCTTTCTAACCTTTCCTTCTGTTTCACTTTTGATAACATGTTTTAGATTAAAAGGAGTGGATTTGGATTTTTCACTTCGTCTGCCCTTTTTCTTGGCCTCTTCGGGTGCAGTCAGTTCTGTTACCTTAGAGCTAATGTTCTTTTCTTTGAAGTCATTATCAAATTTAGTTAATTCTGTGTCCAAACGGCGAATGTGTTTGTCTACCATTTCGTAGGTCTGCATCGCTAACTGGACCTTATCATCGCTCAAGACTTTTGCCTTTTCAAACATATCATGAATTTGATTGAAGCGATCGTTTTTGTCGACTGACGACAAATCATTTGCAGATATTATGTACTCTTTGGCCGATTTGTCGATTTTAGAAACCAGTTCTAAAGAGCAGACATTGTAAGCATTGACATCAAAATGAGTTTCATTCAGAAAATTATAATTATTTCCTATTTTGCAAAACAGGAAATTCAAGTCTAAAAATTTTGAAGCGTTTCTCAAAATATCTTTGACTTAATTTTCGAAATGAGGCGATCTTTCGATGGCTTTTGAATTACTTTCACATTAATCTACTTTTCTGTTAAATAAATTACTAAAAATACAAAACCATTTATCGCTTATTTATGGACTCATTTATTTAACATTCCATTCGAGTCATATTTATTTTTTCCTCACTTATAGTAAAAACAGGGATGCATACAAACCCGTGCATATATGCCCAGGTATGTATGTATGCCCATGCATTGACCAATTAATGCTTTTTCTCTAAATTCTCATTTGAGAAAAAGCCACAAGTTTTGAAAAATCTAACACTATTTCTATGGATAGGTAGGGTAGGGTAGGGTAGGGTATGAGCACTTTTTTTAAAAAAAATAGGGGCTTGAAAATCCAGAATATTGGACATCCCTAAGTCAAAGTATAATTCAATAAATTTCCATATAATTGATATTCCACTCGAATTCAGAACATAAGGCTTAGGTTTGCATAGAATAGAAAGCTCCTGGTCAACTCAAATCATTCTTTTCAAATGTTCTCAAATTACAGTTAATACTCATAAATCAATTAATGTTAATCGAGCATTAAATTATACATGCTTAATTCCAATATTATATTCATTTTGAAATTTAGTACTTTATTTATATTCAATACCAAACTATTAATGGCATTACATTACTATCACTTTAGTTCCATAATAATGAGGCGTTTCCTTATTCTGTCCCTCACCTCACTGTTGATGACACGGAAATATGTATATATAGAATGTTCCAAAGAAACTAATCAGTCTATTGAAGCGTTTTTGGGACACACATATGGGTCCAATAGTTTTCTCTAATTTCAATTGAAATTAAAATAAATTTAATACTATTTTATGTCTTTTGTAGAAACAAATTCAATGGCAAATAACTCACGTCTTCATTGTTTAAGAGACTGACTATAGTCTATCAAATTTTAAAATCTAGACAACATTTTCAACTTAACTAATTATTATTATGATAAACAAAGGGTTTATTCAAATGATTTGATGCATTTGATGCATGCTCAAACAAAAGGTACTTAAAATTGTTTACAGCGTTTCTCAGTCTATTCCGTCAGTAATGCAGTCGAATCCGTCAGTAATGCAGTCAATTCCGTCGGTATTGCAGTCAATTTCGACATTTTATCAGTCAATTTCGACGTTCATAGAAATAATGCTAGAAAAAGGGCGCAAACACTGCTTAAACATTACACGCTTTGTAACAACTTTTGTTACAATGCTTGTAAAGACAATAACAAAAACCGTTTTTGATCCCAAGCTATAAACTTACTCATCAAATAATCTTTTTCAATATGAAAATTGTCATAATTCTCCAAGTTCAAAAACGTCTTTTGTTATCGACTGTAAAGCAATACTTGTAAAGCAGTGTTTGCGCCCTTTTTCTAGCATTATTTTTATGAACGTCGAAATTGACTGCAATACCGACGGAATTGACTGCATTACTGACGGATTCGACTGCATTACTGACTGAATTCACTGCATTACTGACGGAATAGACTGAGAAACGCTGTATGTTTGATTAGATTTGGAATAATCAACAAAAAGCCAACTTTTCATTAAAATTTCAATAAATTGTGGTAATATCCTATAAAATGGTATGCTTTCCATCTTGGACATACAAAAGCGTTAACCCATAGAAATATATGGTAATTGAAGGCTTGGATGTAAACAAATATCAACTTCTCATTAAACAAGTAATCAAAAGTTTAAATGGTCCTATTTTTATGATTATTAGCCGAAAACAATACTCATTTGTAGTCTCTCTCTAATACTTAAAGTATAAAATGACATATATTTCTGTTATATAATAATATTATTGATGTAATGTCTGTCTCCACCACTCTATTGACTCCAATCTCATAAATATTTAAAACTTTAATAAATAATACTTTAATATAAAATGCAATGACTGTTATGTCATTAAAAGCTTTTTTAAAAATTGAACAAGGTTTAATAATC
>JAQFZI010000854.1:0-12576 GCA_034695605.1 Eupelops occultus
AATTTATTAATATCAGTGATTGTGTGCACAACCTGTCCGTTATATAACCCCCTCATGTATTATAGAATTCAATATTTATGTTAATTTGGTAGACATTGCAATTTATAGCTTGGTAATTTGTATTAATCATTTCGTGTTAGATTATATCGTAGAAGTCATTTAAAAGTAAAGCCATGATTGACAGCATCGGCGACTCGGCATAGATTTTAATGGAATTCCCTAATAATTTGAAAGCACTCGGAATTTCATCTGAGAATCAAAGCAGAGCTTACTTATTGTGACAGACATTTAGTGCATCGCTTTATCGACTTAAACAAAATCATATAAAATCGTAAAAAGAATTGAATTCAGACTTCACTTCAATGACTGAATTTCTGTCTTAGAAATCATTATTTTCTTTTATGAGTGAAGAAATTGAGTCAACTTTTATAATAAGTCGATTGATATCTTTAAATAAGCGCTGAATTACTGAACATCACTGAAAATAGCCATCAATTATAATGAATTTAATTAAATATGAAATTAGATTTTTATTCTTTATTATAATACTATTCTTTAATCGAGTCATTTATAGCAAACATTATACGAAAATTAATGAATTAGATATAAATAATGGAAATAATGCAAAAATATTAGTCCAACCGATTGGATGAACAAAATAGTTGTTGAGAAAGAAAATCGATTCACATTTTTGAGCATTTTTTAGAAAAACGTTAGATTTCAAAAGTGAATCAATACATTCATGAATAGTTTTGTATCGATTGAGGGAAAGTGTCCTTTTGTTGGCAACTCGTGGCTCACTCTTAGTCTGTGCTCTCTTGTTGTGAGCTCTTAGTGATGCCATTCTTTACTCTCATCTCTAGTCCTGTATTGCATTACTTTGCTTTCATAGCACTCATTGTGAGACCTGTCGATTGCAATATTTCATATCTTGAGCCAACATTCTGTTTGATCTGATACACAAAGAATAGTAGAGAAGCCCTGAGGCCTGAGTCGAGCCAACCATAATGTATATATTCTGAGTTAAAAGAATAGATTAGTTCTTAGTATTCAATTGAATTGTGTTGTGTTTGACGAACGAAAAGACAACAAATTTAAGCAGAAAATAAATAATGAAAATGAAAACACAGATTAAATGTAAGAAATTTATTATGACTTAAGTCAGCAAAAAATCTAAACCCAAAAATTTAATTAAAAAACCGAAAGGCTATGTATGAGTGGTTTTGTAGCGACAGTCAAAACTTTTATTACAACCTATTTTTCTCATCAATCGATTCACTCTTTTAGCGTTGTTTTCGGATTTTGAGCCAAAAATATAACCGAATTTTATCGACGAAAATCTCATTCAATTTGTTTGGATTCTGTTCTCTATTTTTTCTTTATTTTTAATTCTCAGTCATCAGATGTTTTAGTTTTGCCTCAAATACTGCTTAACCCCAGAATTCTTAAATTAAAAGCTTTTATGCCATAAATATGTTGCAAACAAAACAAAAGTTGGTTTGAAATAAATTTCGATATTGAGATGTCTTTCACGCAATTCCTGAATGTGAACACCATTTAAATAATCAATGGCTCAAAAATAATAATGAAATGAAAATGATTTATGAATATATTTATATATATTCTTGGCTAATATAAGAAAGAGCCTATTATAACGATAAGAGAATGTTTTGTTAGTTTAGTTTTGTTTTACTCAACACTCAAATTATTCATTTAAACGCTTAACTCAATTAATTTACTCAAGTAGTAGACCTACACTTCTACCCATTCCTATACTTGATTTATAATAAATTGTTTAATGAAGTAAATGATTTAATTTGAAATTAATATTTTCACTGATAGTCTCCACCGAAAGGCGCAACAATTCCATACCGTCCTAAGCCGGCTATGCCTCCAGTCATCTTTGCTGGTGGTCAGGCCTACACAATACAAGGACAATATGCTATCCCTCATCCGGATGTGAGTATTGACTGCTTGTTTGGCACAAACTTATCAGTTTTGATGTCAATTTCGGTCGTATTGTATTAAATAAGTGCTTCTGTAATGCAATGCTTAACACAAAGCAATGCATGTGTTTATATTTAGAGCTGTTTTAATCATTTACCTATAATTCAGTCCACAACACATTAAATTAAAGCCATTTTTAATTTCATTTTACTCCAAACAAGAAAAATATAATTTGTTTTTTCAAATTGAAGACAATTCTTCGTTAGAAGAATAAGAGATTTGACTGAATTGAAAGCCATTGAAAGACCCCATAAATTAATTATAATTTTTTGCACTAAAAATCTTTGTCTGTGATATGAAATGCTCTAAAATAACATCTATGAAGTACTATCATATTTATGGTACGCAATAATAGCACATTCGGTTCCTATGCCCGTCCAAATAACTGACAGGGTTTATGTGATCAACAGTGTCACGGCTTAGTGGAGTTTCCTGCATCGGGGCTGCAGATCGGAAACACTGCTTTTGTAAGTGATTTTAATATCAAAACAACTGTTCGTAGACTTTATGTTTGTCTCACTTATCAATTCTCTAATTGAATATCACTTTCCACCATAAACACTACCTGTGCACTGATGGCACTGACTCTGTCCAGTGCTGTTATTCATTACTCAAACTGTTGACCTGCTTAACCTTCTCCAGCCTCCATAACCAGGAAATACTCCACCGAATCAATTTAAATGTTGATCAAATCCTTCTTCGATCAGAGTTCCTAATCTGATCCAATTTCCACTCAGACCCCAATCAACTCGACCTCTATTTCGTCTAATATTGTGATTGAATTGCATGTCTTGTCTTTTGTTTGAGTTTTGTCTTTTATTTTGATTTTGTTGTTTTGTTATGTTTTCATTCACTTCTTAGACTAACATTTGATTAATAAACTAATGATTGCTTTTCGCACGCATTTAGTTATTTGAGTTTTATTTGAGTTTCTGTTATTAATTTGTTAGAAATACTCAATACTTAGTCTATACTCACAATAAGTTATATTAAGGCCTAACCTATTCTTTAATAACTGGAATTAATTGAGAAAATCGGTAAGAAGTGGTTTCCAATGTTTGACAGTCAATGCAATCCAATTCTAATCAATTCTATCCATTCATACAATTATTAATCAATAATTATAAAGACTTTAATTAATGCGAAGAATAGCTTTTGTCAGTCGAGTATATAATTCCAATCATTTAACTATTAATCAAAACCTTTTCATAATTCAAATACTATTTTCAGAAACAAAATTTTGCTTAAAATTAAAGCTCAAAATTGTTGACTCATTGTTGTCCTCTTTTTCCTCTTCATCTCCTCTACTCCTTGGCTACTCCACAATCAAAAAACAATACAAACAATGAACTGCTCAGCTCACGAAGTTGCATAGACTGGCGTTGCAGCATGCCCCTCTCCTTCCCGGGCACAACGTTGGGACCCTCAACCCTCAAGGTATCCCTCGCTTGTTTTCGTATCCATTCCTTCTAATTTCGGTTAAGACTTGGATTTTGTAATTATTGATTAATCAGACAAAAGGCTAATAATTTTTGGCAAATAATATATTAAAACATAAATTATTTTCTGAATAATCGATAAAATGAACTAATTTTCCACACTTTTGAGCCAAAAATTATACGACAAAAGAGTTAACTAAAAAAATGTCAAAACTCTATCGGAAAACAATTTATCTTCAATTAGTAGTTTAATAATGTATTCGATTTGTTTTGGATATAGCCCTGGCAACTTTGGCAGCAGCCAATAGTCTGGGCCAACCCGGTGCAGCCACTGCTGCCCTGGCCACTACAGCCGCAGCCACCACCGAGATGAGTATACCCAATGATCTAATCGGGTGTATAATAGGGAAGGGTGGCGCCAAAATTAATGAAATTAGGTAAGACTCACTTTGATTGGACTAATTAGACGCGACATCCATCACAATCAAAGTTACTCAGGAGTGCTATTAATGATATAACTGTATTTTAGGCAACTTTCTGGCGCCACCATTAAAATCTCAAACTCCGAAGAAGGTTCTAAAGATAGAGCGGTCGCCATTTCAGGAACACCTGAGTCTATAAATCTGGCGCAATACCTAATCAATACCAGGTAAGAGCCCTGTCATTTTCGCTTCTCTTCGACTCCATTGCTTTTTGCTGTACAGTCGAACCACTCGAACGCACATCCATTGCTTTTCTATCACAAGCGTTGCGACAAAAATCTCATTTTTGATAAAACATTGACTCTATATATATATAAAGACAAAACTCATACCAATCGATAGAATCGGATATCATTGTAATAATGATAACCAATGTTTCAAAATCACACAATATTTTTAATTTTTATAATACATTATTTGTTTAATTGAATGCAATTCTCATAAAAGCATTGATTTTGAGTTTATTGACCGCAAAATACATCCCAAATGTAATCGATTCAAGTGTTATATAAAAATCGGTAATTAATTATTTATGTTATGAATATTAATATCTTAAGTCTTCGGAACAAATCGATGAAAATTATGAGAATATCTTTTTATATAAAACTCATAGAGAAGTGGTTGTGCGCAAAGACAGTGCCATATAGAACAATACTTTTGGGAATGGCATAATTAGTACGTGTGTGGCGTCCATATAATTAAATACAAACCATTCTTTGAATACCAAACGAAAAACCAAATTTAAGCCAAACCTATATTTGTAGGCATTTTATGTTAAAAATTTCAATTATTTATGACTCCAATGACTTTCAAAAGAATATTAATTCAAGAGTTTTAATAATAAAATGCGTGCAAAATATTGAAAGCATTTGAGTTGAATATTGTTTGTAAAACATATTTAGTGCACAGAATATTAATATAAGGATTAACTGAACTCATCTTCGCTGCAATGGTTTGAAGTGCAAAACAAGACATAATTCTTGCGCTAAACCTGTGAACAGAAAAGTCAGACACGAGAGAGAACTTTGGCTCCGGACCAATATTGGGACGTTGTTGAGGTGTTTGGAGAGTAGTCCCACTAAATCAAACTGATTTCTTGTTTAATGTTTAACCGCCTTTTACTCCAAACTCACTTTACGTGCCATTCATCTGATTAACACTTATTAGCATTAATACTAATCTCACAAAAGGCTTCTCTATTAATATTATTTTTTATATATTATCGCTATTTCTTCCTCCAAATCGGAAATTAATTTTGAAAATGTGAAAATTTATTGCCCTTTCGCTCCACTAATGTTTGTTTGACTGATTTTTCTCCATTTTCTACATTTATATAATATATGGTTATGTTTTCGCTTCACTTTTCTCCAAATATTTTTGATGAAAAAGTAATAAATCATTAAAAACATGAAAATTTTGTCATTTATTAGTTTCACGACTCAAACACATCTTTGGAGATATTTTTGAAAATCCAAATCTTAAGATTGTATCAAATGATCGATCAATTTGTATGTCTCTTAACACAAATGAAAGTTTTCTTTAAATCCAAAACACTTCGGGAATTGTCTCATAATTCAGAACAAAAGATACAAAACATATAATTCTCAGAGAAAATGATTGACTCATCAAATGACAAATGATTATAGTCTTTGATATATCAAACAAAAAAGTGTTTTAATTTAGGTACTAAACTAGTTCAAGAATTAATGATCCTGATCATTACAAAATTATTTGAGTACTTTTTCAAAAAGAAATTAATTCAAACAATCCCTCAGTAATTATATTTTACCACAAATTTCATCAGTCGATCGATTAATGAATCGTTTGGAGAACTAATAGATCTTTAAGTAATGAAAATATTTCTTTTCAAATGACTATAAAACGGCACGAATTTTCACATTTTTGAATAATTTCCAGTGTATTGCAAGACTATTGTAATATTGTGTGGTTGTATGCCATCAGCACTAATAGCACTACTTTCCAATCATATTGTTATCAATCTATCCTCCGTTGCCTTCGAAATACCAGAGCTTTGTTTCCAAATCACTCACTTCTAGCAAATCACTAATAGTGAGTATAAACTACTGTGAGCTCAACTTTTTTTCACTTTTCTCTTCACTGATTTTCTTATTTTTTTATGACTCTATGTCCTTCCCCTCAATTCCATTCATATACACTTCACAATACTCTTCCATCTCCTTTGACTCGACTCCTATCCACTGTTTCTTTTCCTAAAACTTGATTTTCTTCTTCGATGTTATTCTTTGAGTTCTTCTCCAATACAATAGTCATTCACTTTTCTATTTCTATCACTATTTTTGTGAATCTCTTTTTTTAATCTCAATTCGAGAACTCATTTCATTTGAAAACAACTCAATTCTATTCATCAATAAATACAGAATTTCATGAGAATTAAGACCTAATCAGAACCCAATTGTCAATTAATCTCAAGACATAAACATCACTTCAGTGCTGTCCTCTAAGTATTAGTCACTATTTCCGATCTAATTTAATGTTTATTAATGTATTTTCTGTTCAAAAATTAATATTTGATTCCTGCGAAAGCAATCCATTGGTCACTAATTTATCTTTGCATTCAATCACTGCTATACCAGGCCTTAAACACATACAAATACACTCTCCCTGTCTTTGCATCTTAACTTAGATTGGCTTTAATCGAATAAAATTAATTTCGATCTTTATATCTGGTCTGCAATTAACCACTAATTTAATTCCGTATAATTCCTATTCTTATTCTTTGTTTATTCGTTAGTTCTTAGATTTTATTCTTGTTTTGGATCCAAACTAATCCTAATTTGAATTTTTTGAGAAAACAATTTGTGACAAAATATTGAAATTTATTTCAATAAGGATTAGATTTTGACTAAAAACAGAAGAGAAGTGATGAATGATTTAATTTGTAAGCTTTTGGTTGGAGGCACTCAAACCATCACAGAATAGACTGTCCATTTGGTGTTTGGTGTATTATTGAGCCATTGTTTGTAACACTCTTTTGTCTGACACTAACCCTATGGACATTACTAACGATTTAGTGCTTAATTTTTTAATTACTTTTGCCTGAAATGATTGATTATAGCCTAACATTCGTTAAAAATTCACTCCTTTTGTTAATTAACTTATAATTCATTTAATCAAAAATTCGTTTTTTGAAAAAAACAGTTTTGCCTTTGGTTTATGATATGGTTATTCTCTCATTATTTCACTAAATGTTTGGATGGTTTTCCATATAATTGAAAATCAATTTCTTTGCAAAACCTCTTTTAATGCCTATTTTTCACTCAGAATAATATTTTCGCACAAAAACTATTTTAGAGAATCTAAAAATTAAAATTCGAGTTTCAATTTGATTCGCATTGAATCCAATTCCTTATGTAATCAAATATGGATTGAACTACAGATCTGTATCTCATATTCATATTGATTTGAAATTATAGTGGAATCAATGCGATCAGACCTCAACTCGAAATGTATTGCATTTCATTTTAATTATGGTTAAGGTTTTTATTCTGTTTTTGATTTATTCTTTCATCTAATCCTAACTATTAGTTAATGTGTTTCGTTGGGCATCAAATAGCAGTCATTTATCCCTTTCTCTTCTCTTTTCCCCATATATAGCATGGAATTACACAAGAACCTGACCCTCGACCCATCCTTGTCAGCAAATCCAAACAGTGCGACATTGACCCGCCTCACCTCGACCCCAATGGCAATTCCTTTGACTCAATTGGCTGCTGCAGTTCCCGCAACAACCCTTTCGGGTGCCCTTTTCACAACTCACGACCTCAACAACGTCTTCAACTCTAGAAATATAAAACCGTTGACCACGAAAATCCGTGCGGCACCGACTACTGCGACCGGCATTGTCGAGAACGGCAACAAGAATAAGACTGACCGCAAATTTACGCCCTATTAGTTGCAATCAGTTATCAGTCTTTTATTTGGAGCCACTGTTTCACACTTACTCTAACATTGAATATAATGAGTATATAATTAAACTAATTTTGAAACTATTGGGACCCACTTTTCCAATGTATTATCAATTCTATCAAATATTATAACAAATATCGATAATTATTGGCAAAAACAATACTTGCGATAAAAAGTGATGTTTAACTAATGGAGTGCTCACACAAATCTAATTCATTGTTTGTCACTCCAAAAGACAAAGTGCTCACAATCTATGGCCAACCTTTTTGTCTTTTTTGTAAAAGCTTTCAGAATCTATTCATTTGATTCTTATTATCTCTTATTTTAGTGTCAAATTCCGACAATTTTAGTCACATTTCATTTGATCACAATTTTTGTTAATTTTATTGATTTTTTTTAGATTTTTTCAGATTTTTATGGATATACTCAAGAGATGAATGATTTTAGTTTTTCCAGACCTTTGGCCAAATAGTGATCACTTGATTGTGAGCTCTTTATTAGTAAAAAATATATAGTTTTATCGATTGATAACTATTGAGAACAAGATTGTGATCCAAAACAATATCTTAATTATATTTAATGTAAATTATGTGGTCATAAGATTTGATTGATTTTATTTGAATTCAATTGTTTTGAATCGATGTACAAAACAGACATTTGTGTGATTCGTTTGTTTATTTAGTTTATCTAAATATCAATTTAGGTAATTATCAATCATTTAGTGATTATTTATATTCCTATCTATAGTTGAATTGAATTTATTGATTGATTTAATAGTTTATTATAGAAATTCAGTAGATTTATAGACAATTCAGACATTTCGTTGAGTTCTTTCATATAATTTTGATTTAATTGTTTAGATTTTAAATTATTATTTCCTTCTTTTAATTGAACTGTTATTTTGTTAGACCTGTGTTAAGGAAAACACTTATTATTATTATTATTATTATTTATTATATTATATATTAAATTATATTTTCTTTATTTTTTTTGTCTCTTTTGATAGAGTTTAAGGAAAACATATTAAAAGATAATTAGTTTTTATGTTAATTAATGAGAGGAATCTGTTTTTAGCTGATATTAGTTCTTTATAATAATGAGCTCAGAATATCCATTCTGTCCATTATTTAAATTAAAAGATCCTCTCTATTTAGTTGATAACTCATTTTTCTCTACAGTATTACTCAAAATAGTTGTCCGAAAAAAGAGATCTTAAAACTGATATCAAATATTCAAAAAATGAAAATATTATCAAATTTATACTTCTATTGAATCTATTAATGATTTAATTTTATGAGTCATTTGCATAATTAATATTGAATTGAATGAAAATTTATTATATATTTGTCTCAGATTTATAAATATTTAAGCGATTATTTAAGTCAAACAAATGAAGATTTAATTGGAAAGAAAGTAAACTATTTGTGGTTTTGACAAACATATCAATTGAACGAAAATTTCCTTTCAATTAATTTCCGTTATTAGACATCAGAAGTAGAAGAATATTATGTAAAATAATATTTGAGTTTATGAGCGGCAAAGGCTTTACCGATATTTCTATTTATATAATATATTTGGTATATAACTATTGAATACTGAATATTATTTATTTAAATAACGAGTATTACTATATATATAAATATATTGAAGGGTCTGATCATACTTTTCATTCTGAAGAATATATCGAAGCGTTTGCCTCTCGTTTTAATAAATTTTAGATTAAAATAAAAATATTTTGAAAAACATTACTATTTGTGTAGTATTTTATGAGAACTTACATTCAAGAGCTCTGACTATACTTTAATTACAGTATTGTTTGGCAAAATGCATATAATTAGTAGTCATCTATTTGTAATATCGCTGTAACTCATAATTAATATAAAAATTAATGAATATTGTCTTACTTTCAATAATAATTATCGTCCATTAATTACAAGTCTCTATCAAATGAGGAATCTCTTTATCAAAACATTTTGAATATTAAATAAGAAAATATACTCTTTTTCGAGACATCAAAACTAATTTACTTAATGTTTCTTATTTTCAATTATAAGTAAAGTCAATTTCCCATTTAATTGACGCGAATAGGACCGGGAGGAAAGTGCACACAACCTTTTTCTTATATATTAAACGCATATATTTTTGGTGATTTTTATTATTGAAAGTAAACTTCATATCGAAAGTCATTGAAATTTAAATTAATTTTCAATTTCTTAATGTAATTGAATTGTTCTTTAATTCTCTATTTATTTGGAAGTAAAATACAATTTGTTTTTTATTAATATATGAGATATCAAAGTGTCATTCGAGACACTAATTATATTATTGGTTCTCTTGATTTTGTGGTCAGTCTTCGGACAACACATCCATTCCTTTTTTCACAAAAGATCTGTGCTTTTTCTCATTGAAATAATAGAGTATGTCGTCAATGGAGAGAGAATTTAATAAAATTGAAAACATTTTAACTCAAGTTTTTCTTCACTACTTTTTGTTAGAAAATAAATTGAATTTCAATTTTGAAAATGTTTTGCCATTTATTTGAAGCCCTTATTTAGATTGAAATTGTTCTCAAACTTTATTATAGAAACGATTTGATTATAAACTTCTTTTTTCCCTTAAATAATAAAAATATTCAATGAATATAAAGTCCAATGAATTTAATTAAGTTATAGTCTTATAGTTTGAATCAAATATTTGTCTGTAAAATAAAGTTATATTAGAGAACCAGAGAAATAGCAAATGAGTTGTTGCTATTCTCTGTCCCTAACTCTGAATATTTGTTAGTAATTTCTGGTATTCTTGAGCTTTAGATTCTTCAATTATACATGTATATGTATGTGTGTGTTATGCTGAGCGCTCTCTCTTCTCTCTCTGTCTACTAATATGATGGGCACTGGTATTGTTGTGCTAATAAAATGTGTTCATTCATTACAGCATACAAAATGCTCAACTTCCTCTTTTATGGAAGACTATACCTACATCTCCTTTAAAGTAATCCCTCTTAATATGACCCAACGGCTAATGGCATTTATGCTAATTTGCGACATTCAAACACTCACTACAACTCTCTCTTTAGGTAAGTCTAAAGCCAATCAACTAAATTAAAACCATTTTATTATTCATTATTTTGTTATATTTTAATACAAAAGAACTTTTAATTCGATTAATCTTTTATTTCATTGATTTTTTAGTTTCTTTAGTCAACAGTTGTTGTTCTTCCTGTTGTCGGTCGGTGTTTATCAAAATGGTTATCAAAATGGTTGTGGTCTTATCTTTAGTTTAAATTAGTTATTGTTTTGCATTTGTTTTGCTGCCAACGCTTTAAACCAAAAAACTACAAAAAACCAAAACAAAAAAATGTCGTTCGCAATGATATTGATTGGTGTTTAGCATATAATTGACATTAATTTCAACACTTGACGACACCTTCAGAGCTAACTGTGCTGTAGATATGCTGATTGAATTGAAAAACTGCCAGAATATCGCTGCTTCTACTTATTAAGCAGCCAGTGATTCAACAAGGTTATTTGAAATGTTGGAAGAGCTCGTCTATCACTCGCACCTTCTTCTTCATCTTATTCTTCTTTATATACGATGTTCTTAACTGTTATTTTGTAATATAAATATTGAATATAAATATTGATTATACTATTGAAAGCAGTGGACCACTGATCGTAAGATGTGATCAATTAATAAGTTATAAAACAATTAAAACAATTACATTACGACTGATATATATATTTAAACTAATTGTCAAAACAGAAAATACTATAAAATAACTTTTAATTCATTTTAAAATTTAAAACTGGTTTTGAACTTAAGTTTTAAACGTTTTTTGACAAAAACTATTGATTTTAGTAATCATTGAATTAATTGAAAAATAATTAGTTAATAATTAGTAACTTATTAATAATCGATAGTTATTTTAGTGCAATATATCGTTTAGAAAACTTTCATATCGCAAATATTTTCAGAAATTCATTTGAACATGATAACTAATTGAACTTTTTTCAATATTTAAGACAGGGTTACAGTCAGAGTATAATTGATTCTAAAATACTCTATTGAAACCAAATGATAGCTTCATTTCATAATTTATATTAATTAGGATTGTGTTTAACAAAAGTTTCAATCAATTTATTATTTAATAAATAAATTGAAAGCAAAGCAATAGATTGTTTCACAACAAAAAATGATTGATTTCTTACAAAAGAAAATAAGCGAAGAATTTGTTTATTTTACTCATGTGTTGGATATTATAATTATTTGGCTGTTATATCGATAATAATAATAATAAATAAATAAATAATAATTCATTGATTTATAAATATATTACTTATACAACAATTCGGTGTTAATTATATTTTTTGAGTACAACTATTGTTATTTAATATATTCTTATTTAACATAAGTTTTTGTGTTGAGGGAAGAAATCTCACAAAAGGATAGAATTTTATACATAAAAATTAATATTAATATTATATATACATTGAAAATAATTTTAAAATTTTATTATTTAATAATTTTTATTAGAATTTAAGTAAATTATTTGGCATTTAATTGTTTAAAACATTATTTGTTTTATGTTTTTGTTTTTATTATTTTTCAATAAGTTTTTAGTTTTACATTAATTTTTGTCTTTTCATACGTTTAAACAAAAATTGTCTTATTTTTCATTAATGACAACTGTTTTCATGAAA
>JAQFZI010000855.1:0-12573 GCA_034695605.1 Eupelops occultus
AAATATGAACCAACACAACTACCAAAGTCTAAACATTTTAAATGATTTTTTTGTAGCTAATTGTGTGCAAAATTTGAGTTTTCTTCAGAGCTAAGGTAGTTACTGAAGCACCTGTCCGGCCGCCAGTAATGCATTTGCTTATAATTATGCTGAGCAACTCTGCCCTCATGTTGTATTTCACTTGACTTTAAATGAGGCTTAATTGAGCATATTTTGCACGAAAATTGCGACCAAATTTTTTGTCCAAACATAAACCTGGACATACAAAATAGTCGTAACTTAAAATACCAGATTATTCAACGAATTTTCAATGTAACATGCAATTCTTCTATCATGAAGTGCTCTAGGCAAATATATACTAAAAATATTGGATTTAATAAATGCAAATAAAATAATTTGCATCAAAGAGCCAAAAGACAAATGTTTCGGATGAAAGTTCAATTAAGGTTACATTTGGTCAAAACTATACTATAATTATTGTATCGATAAAAACACTCAATAAGAAGATAAAGTTTAATTACTAACTGTTCTAAGCAAGTGTTAAATTTATAATTTATATTATATTTTAATTTATTGGTAACGTCATCATCATGATGTGCTTTATATTGTTTCGAGCAAAATATAGCATGTCAAATCCTGATTTTAAATAAAATTTCAAATAATTATAAACAATTTTTTCGTTTTGATAATTAATCAAATTTTGTTTAATTATAAATATCGAGTCTTAACGAAGAAAACGTCGAAAATTCAAAGCAATAAAAAAATTATTTTTCAGACCAAAACGGAGTCGAGTTAATTAAAAGACTGAATACTCGGCCCAAGAAATTATACGATAAGAGCTCTGCTAATTGAATATCTGATACATGCCTTCGATTTTATTGGTTAACGCAAAAAAGTATTGATTAATCGAGCAATAATTGTACTATCAAATTTACTATACGTTTCTATAATATATTCAACCATGCACATATTTTTAGAGCATAAGACCAAAAGACAGACAGGCAGGCAGGCAGAGAGATTCATAAAGCAGCTTGGAATCTATTTTTATAATTCTGAAAATAATTTTTCAAAAACATATAATTAATAAATAAAGAAACAAATTATTGTTTAATTACATTTGATTAGTATTTTCTCAAATAATTAGATTCTTTCACATTATTTGTTAGATTAAACAAGGAACAAAAAAAAGTTAATCAAGAAATTAATTAAATTAGAGACGAGTTTCTTAATGAAGTTACAAATGAACTGATGATTACATTTAGAGTGAGTCTCAATAATTCATGTAATGGACAGTAATCACAAAAAACTAATCTTAAGATATTTTACTTCAATTATATTAAAGTAGAGTTCACTTCTCAGATAACATTCCCATAAACTGATTGTGAGCACAAGTTTTGGCATAGAGTCTGAAAAATAGTCTTCAATATATTGGATGTCTTATTGAGTGAATTAATGGCTTTTCTATTATTGTTTCGGTTTTTTTCTAAATATTGAAGGCATTAATCAAATGTTGTTTTATTCCAATATTTTACTCAAATATTTATTAATCAAATATAAACATAGAAAGTGTTGGGAGAGACATAAAAAACAGTAGAAATCAACATTTAATTGAGAAATACAATCTTGGTATATTTTACTTCTAATATACGGGCTATCATTAATCATAGCTCTGACTCAAGCATTTAATTCCAAATAAATGAACAAGCCACATTTGACCGCTCAGGTGAAATAATAGATTTAAGTAAATTGTGCTAGACCCATGATTGAACTTTGTAATCGAATATTTTTTTCGAAAATGTCAGTTAAATAGGTTATTATTATTACTGGCGGTAAATGTATTTCACAGTCACTCAAATCTGATTTTCTTTTCGCTCAAACAATGCATTCAAAGCCTAACCTTAAGGTTAAGAAATTCTTTTCAAAAGACTTAGAGATTGAAAACCAATCTTAAAGACAAAAAATTATTTTCTTTCAATCAATTTCTGAATCGTTAATAAATCCTTTGAAAAAATATTTTCGCAAGACTTCAACTTTTTTTGATAGAGTAAAAAGTTTATATAAAAAATAATTAACTTCTCTTTTATCGAATATCATAAAAGAATTTAAACTCAAATAAAAAATATTTTCCGAGTTTTGTGAAACAATTGATTAATCAATGGCTTCCACTTAAGGACTGGGGGCTCTTAAGGGGGTATTCTTATCAATCAATATTGAGGCCAAAATTTATTAATAGAAAATTTTTCCAAACATTTGTTTTATCAATCAATGTTAAGAAAATAATTGGAGCTAGGTAGTTTCCACTAAGCTCCTTCAAAATTTGATGAGAATATAGAAAATTGTTTAGAAAAACAATTATTTTCATCAAATATTCCAAAAGAGTAATCATTATTAAGATTATTGATAAGTATAACAAATATAGTATTAAAGAATATTTTTATTCAATTTTAATGTCGAATGAATGTCGCAATCAATCAAAATGTATAGCAATTAAAACATTTTCTGACTTTAAAATGAGATGCAGTGAAAATATTTCAACCAATTATTCTTCAATCTTTTGAACTGAGTCTGAAAAGTTAACCTAAAACTTGTTTAAATTACATGATTCAATTTTTTGATTACTGATCTCACTCAATTTAAAATGGTAGTCTAGCATTTTGAGTTTTAGTCTATCACTAATTGAGGACCTCTTAAACAAAACTATTTTAATGATATAATCGAATAGAATGGCTTCAAATTAATGACAAATAAATTTTACACAAATATTAATCCATAATTTATTTGAAAATAATATCCAATTTATTAATCAATAAGTTGTTAGTGATTTGAATCTCAGATTTAATGAATACAATATTTATTAAGTATTGAGTTTATAAACAATTCGAAGCAAATTAATGGGTATTTTATTCAAATGTAAGAAATATATATTAATTATATTTACGATTAAATAAATGGATAGAAAGCGAGAAATCATTTAAATTTAAATAATTTAATCTTAACAATAATTTCATTCAAACAATTAGATTATTATCGCTTTTCCATATAAATTTGATCAAGACCCATTTTGTTGATCAGTGTATAACTCTTTCTCACAGAAACTGCTTTAGACTGAAGGCACCGATAGTTCAAAAATGTGCTTCTGTTCAAAGTCGTGATATTTAGTAAAATATTTTGCTCCCAAACCTGTAATTGTAAATAATTTCTTTGAAAATTACATAATTATAGATTGAACTAAGATTTGAAAAAATATTTATTATATAAATATATCGATCAAAGAATTGACGATAATTTCTTCTATACTCATATTTTTAGATCATTTATCCAAATGTTTGACAAAATCAATATAAGAAGTTTTTATATAAAATATCTGTTTTTAAATTGTTGGACATCTCATTATTAATATGAGTTAGAGCTTAGATATTCATCATTTTCAATTACTATTAATGAGCTTGCTTATATTCAATTGACTATATGAATAAAATTTAAATGATTAAGAGGAAAACCAATTGTTTATAAAATTTGTGACATCACTCATTCAATCAAAATTTAAAATAACCTTTTATGAAAGCCACTTAAATCGATTGAATAAATTGATCATATTTTTCAAATCCAAGGATCAATTTTCAATGATAATTAGTTCTCAATTGATTGATATCCTCTTTTATGACTAAAAATATAAAAAAGAGTTACTTAAGTGTAATCTCTAATATAAGCTAAAGTTAGCAAATTACTTTTTCTAAGCACATATATAATAAAAGTCGAAGGTTTCAAAGACAACATTTTGGAGCCAAAAATTATTTTCAATCTTTAGTTCGCGTTTCGCCGCAAACACTAATATATCGGTAGAAATAAAATATTTTGTGTCCATTAATTCACTTCAATTCAAATCAATTTTTTCATGACTTGATTTTCATGTCTGTCTATCATTGCTCTCTCATTCTAATGGCACAACCGCTCAGACGGGTAACTTTTTATCATCTTAGCACAGAACCTGTACATTTGATACCTGTTCCGCACTCAATCACCTGAGTGCTGAAGAATGCTATTTAGATATCCATTAGCTTTTTGTTTATGTTTGTGTTGATATTTCAAAGCTTTAAATTCTCTAATGTTTTATTCATTGAAGAATGCATTTCAAAATAAGCTTGGTAATTATAGCTCAGCATTAGAAAATGTCTAGGTGAATCAAAAGGCTCTACACCCCTACGATAAAACAAATGGTTGTGAATGTAGTGCAGGTGAGCCAACTTCACGCAAATTCCTTTCGCCCACCAATTAATACCTGACCTATACTTCAACTCAAATACAAATAAATAATAATAGAAATTATAAATTTAGTCAATAATTGTTACATTCGTTGAATAAAACGATAATAAATTAGACTAAAAATAGCTTTAATGTCAAATGATTTTATCTCTTTTGCCGAATATTTTTAGCAATCATTAAATTAAAGAAAAATAAGAGTAATTTAGTCCAAGAATTTTTCAAATGTGACGCATTGGGTGGCCATTACTTAACCACTGAATTGCTATCGTTTTAAAAGAAATATTGCAATAATTAAAAACTAATCAATATTTGATAATTTCTGTAAAAAGCAGTAAAATATTTTCTATTTATTAATTATTTGAAAATGAAGTCCAAATCTATCCTTCAAATCATCAATAATTTATGGCTCAATAATTACTTAAATTCTTTAGTTTTGAAAACTCAGAAAAAACCTAATTATACTTGGTAGTTTTGCTTATTTTCTATAATTAATTGTTTCAAGTGTATCAAGCTAGAAAACTTTTATGTTGTCTTGCAATTCTTAAGGGTTTCTAGGAATATTTTTAACAAATACTTGAAAATCCGAAAGTTGTGTAATAAAAGTCTATGATTTCATAGATTTTGAGCCAAATTCGTAACAATAGCTCATTATTGTTGTCGTATAGAAGTTGTTCACTACATGTCTGATCCCTGTCTTGTATTCGACTAAAAAAATTGAATATAAAACTATCGAAATCTCTGGAGATCTCGTTTACGAGTATTGTAGACGTTTAGAGCACAGGGAGAGACACATAAAAAATTGATCCAAAGCTCCGACTGCTTAGAGGCAAATGAATCGATATTTATTATAGCCTACAATACAGTCGATTCTACTTAAAGATACTTATCATAAATTTAATGTTTTTAATGTTAAATCAAAATTGAAATCTTATTAATTACTTATTTTCATTGATTCAAATACTATTTGTTAAGTATTTTTAAATCGATTTCAATCTTATATCAAAATTTTGTAAAATATATTTTCAAATGAGTTAAAGATATTTCAATTCACAGAACATTTATTTCAAACTTTTAATTACTGTCAGATCAGAGTTCATCTAATCTCTAATCTTAAAAAACAAGATCAATGTACCTTGTCTTTTTTGTTATTGAAAATACAAGAACTGACCATGTTTGTTAACAGCTGATTTTAAGGTTTAATTGCTGTAAAATTTGAGTTTTTCTTAAATAGAACCGATTGTATGCTTTCGTTAAATGATAGCTAAGAAAAGAGAAGAAATCGAAAAAAATAATAATAGAAATAATAAAAACTTAAACCTCTTTTCCTAAAGAGTTTTAGACTCACTCAAGATTTAAGGGCAGAGACATAGCAGTCGATAGTTTGCTTGTAGTCTAAAGTCTCAGTTAATTCTGTGTACATCACAACACAAATCCCAATCCTCGAGAGGACTAATAAAAATTGAAAAAATCGAAAAATAAAATAAAAACTGAAAGCAGAATAACTGCAAAAATATTTTAACTTTAATCTGACTCAAGAAGAATCAAATTGAAGACAAGACAAAGAATAATAGAGGATTTGATATTAATCTATGGAATGATAGACAAATGGAGAGACAAATAATTCTTCTATAATTAGAGAAACTTAGGTATAAATACTTTGTTTTATATATTTCTCATAAAAATAGGGAATCATTAAAGAAATAATTTGAATGAAAGTACAAAAGATTTTAATCCTTAATATTATTGGATGAAAATAAGAAATTGTTTGCTGAAGATTTGAACAATAGATTTGATTAACTTTTATTACTTCTATTGTTGGCTAAGAATTAATCAAATTTTGATGAAAATTATAAATAAGTGTTTGAGAGAAGAGAAAACAGAAAACTCGGCACAAATTGAGAGCCAGTGCTGTAAATGTGAGAAAACTCATAGTTTATGTAAGAATGAGAGTCACACAAAACACCACCAATTGTTCGGTCCATTTATCTGATTATGTCCTCCGATTGCACTTCCTATCGATAGCCGGGAGGTATTGCATTGGATGCAGTGTTGCGTTGCACAAGTAGATCACACGTACTCTCCATTGGATTTGCTATTCTTTTCTCTTATTCTGAACTAACTTTTCAGTCAAACAGTATTTGAGTGGAAATACAGAATAGAAAATACAAATATATAGAAAGAGAGTGAAAAAACTTAGAAATGAATTCACTAAACATTTCTAACTAATGAACTCAGAGACTCCCAAAGTTAAACATATCAGAGATGAACCAATCAAATCAAATAAAATAGATAATTTTCCTTTTCTACTCAATCACCATAACAAAATTCCAATCAAAATATTCCCAACCCTTGTCTTCAGACTTCACTTTGAATTCACTCTTATTTTGAAAAAAAGATTATTCACGAAATTAATGTATCAAATATTTATATTTCTCAAAATCAGGAAGAAGTTTGTATTTTTTAGCTACCAAGTTTTAGGTACGTTTTCAAAAGGTTAGCCAGATGAATTAATGATCCAACATGATGACAAGATAATAACCTTGGTAATATTAATTAAAATAATAATATTATTATTTAATCATTGATTAGAAATAGATTCTAAATTGATTTGTATTAATAAATAATTTATTATTATTTAAAGCAATGCCTTTCAACTAAAGTATAATTAGTTTGTTTTCGATTGTGTTGATAGTGAGCTCAAGATATATATATATTTCTCTATATATGTCCTCATCTGAGTTCATCCTCAGTCAGATATATTTGTTCTCACGTCTCATCTTCTGTTAATGCTCTCAATGACTGGGGATCTTCGTGTGTCTGTCCTATTGGACTGTATGCTTAATATATTAGTAATCACCAGAAGCATAGTTCTGATAAAATAGGAAGTGTTTGTAAAGATATTAGAGCCAAGACTTGGCTAAAGAAGAACTCTATTTATTCAGAGATATAGCCAACTCTTTGCAGACACAAAGACATTAATCAAATTAATCATTTAATCAAAGAATTTTGCCCTAAAAATGAATTATTATTTGAGAGAATAAACTAGCAAAACTTTAAACATTTAAAAGTATTTCGATTATTTTGAGTTTGTTTTAACCAATTTCTAACATTTATTTGAAAAGAAAGCCCGCATTGGGTAAGAGTTACAGTTCATTAGGTTTTATTTGCGGACTCACTAATGACTTAACTCTTATTGTCTTCGTTTCACAACTGATTGCTGTGTAAACGACTTTCAATGAATAAAACTGAAAACGAGAGACAAATACAATACAGAACTCAAGTTTATCTAAGCCTACAATTTCAGGAATCAGACCTTTTTTCTTATCATTATTTGAGAAAAACAGAAAAAATTTGAAAAATACAAAATCATCAAGATTACTAAATGATACAAATAGTTTTTAATGAAATACTTTAGTCTTACTATCTTCAAAAATGAGTTTGATAATTTATTAAATTAAAATAAAGCAAAAAATTAATGTTTATGTTATTTTAACAAGTTTTGCCGATCTGACCAATTTTAAGGAGCCATGTCCAATGTAAAACACAAAAAACTAGCATGAAGAATTGCAATTTGATTTGTTTAAATGAATTAGTTAAGGCTCATTTAGTTTTAATTAATCTGATTTTTCAAGATTTAAACGCATTTATAATAAACTGAAACAAAAATATTTTCTGTGAGATTACCAACTGATTGATGGCTTCTTATGAGAAATTGGTTTTGTTTTTATGGGTAATGAAGTAGTTTTTAAGAAAATTTTCTCAAATCAAACACTATTTGTCTTAAATTTTTCCCTCGAATTGTCTGATTATATCATTTGCCAAAGAAATGATTGCAAGTAATTTATATTCTGATTAATGGATTAAAGCCTTAATTTGAAAAACTATTTTAATGTGAGATAAAAACTTTTCGATGACCTCACACTCAGACCTGTCTTCTCATATAAACAATTTATTTCAAATCGAATTCTCAAATACTTTTCATTTAATTAATTGTTTTGTAATTCAACACAAAATTTGGTAAAAACTAAAAACTTTTGTTTTCACTATAATTTACATTCATTTTATTTATTTACAAAACAAAAACTTATTGAGGTTTCAAACCTTTTCTATTGATTGAAAAGATTTTAAATTGATTTTCTCCCGGAGACAAAGATTAATCTATTACAATTTATTACCATTACATAACTGGATTATAAATCCAGTATTGAAGTCAATTAAAATTACTGAAAGTCAACTGATCTGAAACCTCGATCTAAATATTAAATCCATTGAATACTTTAACTCATAAACCAGTTCCTCTTCTAAAGAGTGAAAAGAGAGGCGCTCCACCTGAGACACTGCACACCATCTCTGAAATAAACATTCAATACAAGTCTTAAAAGGATTTTAAATTAAGTTTTTTCTTAGAAAAAAGTCGAATCAAATTACAGTAAAAAGAAAATGAAATTAAATATTATTTGAACTGAAAAGTTGAAAAAATATAGAGTCGGGTCAGTTATCAAATAAAATTTAATGGATATGATTACTTCTAATGTAGCTAACATTTTGATAGTTCGTGTGCTGAGTGTATGTCCAATAAATCTTATTCCGTCACTACATGTATGCCAATGTTGTAACTGAACTGTAAGGCAGCACAGAATGACTGAATAATACTGTATCGCACTTCCATTCTGTGCTACACCTTATAGTTGGAGACAATTTATCATTTAATGCATGGAAGCGCACCGGCATATCAAACAAATTATTATTGCGGGCATTGCATTACAATCAGTTAGGAGTGTGCAGATGGGACTCTACTCTTGGCTGGTGTTCACGTCTATTATGACTGATATTAGAATACAATTTATTTGATAGCAATGCATATATGATTAGAATTAATAATAATAATAATAATTTTAATGATCGGTGAAAGTGAGTGATAGTCTATGAATAGGACCTCGAAGTTTAACTTTTGTTTTTCTATAATATCTATTAAACTGATGACCAAGCTCACATTAGTAACCTTTCATCCAAATTAAGTGAATTCAAAATTCTTTGCAATAATTCTTAAGTAAAATTGTTTTCTGCAAAATTCTGATAAATTAATTTAACCATCAAGTTTTATTTCAAATAAGTTATTACCAGTTTATCCTTGAACTTTAACATTAAAGATGTTATCGTTTTCACAAAATAATTATTCTTAATATTTATGGTTATTATAATTATTATTATGAGTCGACGTTTAGAAAATTATAAATGAATGCAAATATCAGATAAACATTTAAATTAAGTGTTTTGAAATCTGTGCTTGCCAACTTCACCACAAAAAATTATTTTTCCAAAATATCTTTTAAAAGCTGAAGACTTGAAATATTATGAAAGTTTAGATTATATGTGAGCTGAGAAGGAATTGTGAAGAAACAAAGTATAATAAAAATTGTGTATTCAATGCATCGACAAATACTTTATACTATACTCCGGAGAATATTCTATACAAGCGTTTCATAAGAGACACAGAGCTGTGGCCATCACATCACATATGAATTATTGGTCTCCTATGGGAAAAATATAATGCATATAATATAGTGGAAAATTTTTCATCGCTTTAATTCAACAAAACACTACATTCTGTGCAAAATGTGTTGCGTTTATAACTTATATTATATAATAGTTTTTAGGAATATTCTAATGGTTTTCAACTCCCGATTCTATATATTCTTTAATAGCTCTTACAGTCTATGTATTAGATATGACTTATGAGTATTCAGTGCTATGTGTGTGCGCTAAGGGTATAAATATTAAAAGTCAAAGGCGTTCCTAACAAACACCGACTAAAATATTCATTGTGGAGAAAATGATAGTTTAATGCTCACTGAAAGCACTGTTTTTATGGCTCAGAATATTCTGTTTTGTCATTAGAGACAAATCAATAGTTTATGAGCTTTTGTCGCATAAAATACATTGTATTTGATTTTTCTATTGTCACTTGAATTTGCTTTACTTTTTTCATTATTATTATTAGTTTTCATATTCTCTTTAAACACTTATTCAAATCAAATAACATTTATAATAAGCTTTTTATCATTAGAATTACCATTTACCATTTTACTTCTTTTGATGTTAACTCAAATTTTCAAATCTTATTCAAATTTTCTTTTCCATTGTTTTAATGTTTTGAGTCAAACATTTGATATCTAATCTAAACAATTGTATAATCAAATGAACAAAACATTGAAATCTAATTATTGTCTCAAATATCCATTAAAATAAGAGCCAAAAGTTTTGTCTAATTATAAAAATCGATTCCAATTAACATTTTGTTACATAAAATGTTAGCAAAACTATAAACTAATGAAAGTTATATTAGTTTAAAATAGGGGTAAACAAGGGGTGACTAGTCTTGAATGTAAAACTTTGAATTTAGTTCATATTCTAGGAGCTATGAGCTAGAAGAATCTACTAGAAAAATCAAGAAATTATTCCATTCTACAGTTACTTCAGTCATTTTACTTCTTGCGATACCAACACGGGGTTAAAAGTTATTCCCTTTTTATGCACTCAAATCTGAGAAATTCCTAATTAGTGATGAGTTATCACTGATTAAAAATGATTTTAATGTAATTACTTTATAATTAAGTTTTGATATTATAACACAATCTTTGGTTTAATCCTTTTTTGTTCTATAAGTTGATAATTTTAAATCTTAAACACTATTTTTTAATTAAATTTGACCATAATATTAAAAAGTTGTTGCCTTTTATTAATGTATGTCTTTCTAGGAAAATTAAGCTTGAATATTTAAATTTTTAGGCGATATCTGCTTGATATATGATTCATATAATATGAAACTACTTAAAAGCCTTTAAAACTTTGTGCTAGCCTATTTAACTCTTGACCCAGCAGAAATTTTCAGAACTCTTTTAGAGATAATTTATCTATCAAAATTGAGTATTTTATTCTAGCATTTTGAAAGAATTACTTTTTTTTATATCACTCAGACTATAAAAATAAAAGTGTGATTAATGTGGATAAAACTCCAATAACACTGAAAAAATTATCATTCATTCTATGAAATATTAGTTTTTTATTATGCATTCATTAATTTTATGCCAAATTGAAGTGAAATCAGAATTTCCTTTTGATAAACAAATCCATTCAAAAGAAAATCAAATTAATTTAGAATCAAATTTGAATATAAATCTGAAGACTTTTCAAAGGCATTGGTTTTCTGGACTTTTTTTCTAAAAGATTCGTTTACTCAATAATTTTGAAACTTATAGATCAGGAAATAACCTCTTTTATAAGATTATTTCTCTTTTATAAGATTACGTCAATTTGAGATGATTTCCAAATTTATAGGTTCTTGATAAATATAATCTCAGTAATCAGATGATGATTCTACATTTTTTTAATCAAGGTAGTTTAACACAGCATATAATATTAAAAATAAAATTCCTGTTTTAAAATGTGTTCAAATTATTTTAATATTATTTCATGTCTTCAAATAAAAAAATGGTCTGTTAATCACTATCCAGTGATACCCAAGCTCCTCCACTTAGGGGGGTCCCAAAAATTTTTAGAATTTTGAAAACTTCACAGACATAGTATCTATCCATAGACTTAATGTTAAAATGTTCAATAATTTTGTGGACCTTTATTCCTTAGCACAGTTTTTACATTTTTGCACCTATTCTTCCAAAATTCTCTAGGGAAGGGAGGGATAGCTTCAAGCCCAAACTAGGGGTACTTCAAGAACAAAGAAAGGCTAGGAGGTATTTATGCTATATCTTTTTGGGCATCACTGATGACTATCCCTTCCTAAATATTAAATAAAAGGCATCACATTTTAAAGATGAGAGTAACCAATGTTAGTAATCAGAAACTTTGGCCAAAACTTATTTGATCTTAAAATAGACGATTCCCTCCACACATATATAGAAATCTTTGGTTCAAAACAAATATTTACTCTTTCACTGCGAAAGAAAAGTTGAAAATTACATATAAAGCAATCAATGAGTGAATTCTCATTTTAGTTTTATTCAGTTTATATGCTTTTGTAAGAGAGGACCAAGCTCACTTATACTGAACATTTTACTTGTTTTTAACAATAATTTAATATTACTTTGATTATCAATAGCTCAACCTGGTCAATACAGACTGTATTGAATCAAAAGATAATTCTTGACATTCTTGAATTTTCATGAAGTGCTAAATGGGTGTAGTTTTCTAGAAAATCCTGCTTATCTTAAATTTGAACGTGCAAATTGTCATTAACATTTGGATATATATCATGATAAATAATTATGTTAATTACAACCTAAATGACTGATT